>MU122356.1:0-72007 GCA_014904905.1 Wilcoxina mikolae CBS 423.85 | reverse complement strand
ATATCCCTGCAACCCACTATCCGATTTGGCATTGAGTCGAGAGATCTAAGAGGAAGTGATGGTTCGATGAACGCGTCAGAGGTCGTTGCCGAAACCTGTTTTCAGCGTAAGCATACACACCAGAAGAAAAGCAAACGGACTTGGTTGTTACGTGGCAAAACCTGGCTGCTTGAGGATGACCTACAGGGATGCCTCGCACTTTAGAAACTGCCGAACGTCAAACAGAAAAGTAGCGCAACCTACCGAGATCGAGTAATCAGCCTAACGGTCAGAGGCCATAGCTATCTTTGTACAAACGGCGAAGTCATGGACAGTATATGAGTAATTCACTCTATAAAAGAACCGCCTTTGCGCCCGCAAAGTAAAACAGCAAGCTCTAGAAGCAATCCACAGTCAGAACACACCAGCGGACAAGAATCTAAAATATTATTGAATTTGCTACCCCAAATGCCTATCAATTTTCGTGACCTCGATTCTAGTGTTCTTTACACCCACGCACTCTAAGAACGAGCCATTACTCCATACGAATACAATATTGCGAGTATCTTCATCCAAACATACGATATCGAGTACGAATACTTTCACTGGTTCTACACTCGTGAACTACCTTCCAAATATCATAACTTCCAATTTCGGACTCCTACAACTTGTCCAATTAAGACCACTCCTAAGATTTCTCCATGAGACATACGACTTGTAAGGAGTTGGCGGCTATACTTGACTGATAAGTATCCCCATAACAGTAGAGTAATTACAATATTGAAAGACTAGGACTAACTTTTGTGGACAATGATGAGTCGTTTCTGATATAATGGGAATCCTTATTGCACTGGCCTAATCACTTCTGTGCTCTGTACCTATTTCTGTCTCCTTGGCTTTATCATGACTCTGATCCAATATAAATGAATGTATTTCCATCTCTGCCAAGACTGATTTCTACCCCCTTCAACTATCTTCTGGGGGCCCGGGAAGGCCGCAGAGCAAGCACTGTACGGGAACAAGTATACACCTCAGCTGCGAATAGAACCAGACGAATCACCGAAGCAAGATCGGCCGCAAAAACACAGTGGGAGACAAACAAGTGCAGCAAGCACTTCAGCTATAGACTCAAGGGCAAGGCGGGGAGTAAGAGACCCATCCCGAAGAGAAGTGTGAAGTCGTGAGCCACAAGGTTCTATCGACTGAAGAGCAGACATGCTCCAGTGGGCAAGTACTTAAATTGGTTTGGGCACCGAGGCGACGACAAGTGCTGGTGGTGTGGAGGCAGAGTAGTGCAGAAGCGAGAGGATCTATTCCGCCACAGCGGACGGTGGAAAGACAAGCAGCAAGAGCTCTGGAAAGATGTGGAAGAGGGGACAGGCTGGAGAGCGGGCAGATGCCGACACGTGCAGGTCTCTAAGCTGTTTTCCATGGAGAAGTGTGACCAAGCGGTGATAGACTTCCTGGTGGTGACGCACGTTGAGAAGTTCGCACCCAAGTGAATTATTTCAGAAGCCACTAAGTTTGTGGGCCCACATGGACCACCCTCTGGCCTGTGCTTTTGCTCGCGTCCAAGTCTTAGCGGCTTTGCTGGATACAAGCAACTTGATTGGTCGAAGCGACAGCCGGGTAACAATCAAGCGGATGAGTGAGATGAGCGAGAGCAGGTTCGAAGGTCTTTCTTTTTGTTTCCTTTCTTTTGTTCTTACCAATCTTTTCACTTTCTTTTGTCAGAAGGGGACGACAGGTAGCAGGAGGTGAGTGTCGCCATCTAACCGGCTTGCCCGGATGCGACGGGGATTAGGGATCTGTCATACTCTTGATAGAGTGAATACAGTATGATATAAACAAAAAACAAAAAAAACCAATCTTCTGGGAAGTGACTAGAATCCCCAGAGTAAATACGTAATCTGCCATCCTATCCCCACTCTTCTTCCTCCTGAGTTATCTTGTTCTGTTTGACTTCTCACAGATACATGAGAGCTTGGCCATGTTACCCCCTTGCACTGTTTCGGCTGGTGCTCTTTCATCTGTGGGAGTAGTAACTTCAGCCATTAATGAAGATGCGATGAATCTTCCTGATTCCTGTTTCGCTGCTCTGGCTCTGATGTTCAAATATCCCTTTAAATATAGCTTTAACAGTTATTAAAGGTTTTCTAGAACTTCACAATGTTGTAGGGACTTGTTAGGTTACTGAGATACAAATGACCGGAGGGGCATTATGTTATGCTACGTTGTAATGGCGGTGCCAGGTGTCCTTGGCCTCGTAAGTGCACTTGGCCTCATAAGTGCACTTGGTCTCATAAGTGCACTTGTCCTTGTAAGTGCACCTGTCCTTGTAAGTGCACCTGGCCCTTGTAAGTGCACTTGGCTTGCAGGTGCACTTGGCCCCTGAAGTTCACTTGCCTCACAAGCGCACTTGACCTCGTCAGTGCACTTGGCTGCTGAGGCCGGGTAAGCACCCTTCACGTATAATCACCTCGCGAAGTGCTTTTTCCCCGCTAGCGATTATCTTACCTAAATACTACTCAACTCTATTCATTTATCCTCGTTTGCAACCGTATCTACCGTTATACTCCTATATAAGGCAATACACGGACGTACATCCTTACATACGTTGTTACACTCTACATTGACCCTGTATCGCAGAAATTAATTAAAGTACAGAGGCCATTAATGATCCTTGTGTCATCAGTACATCCGTTCCCCTTCTGCTGTAACCTGTTGGTCCTGATCTTAAAATTCTAGCTCCAATATCTCCTCCAATGTCTTCAGGACAGCAAGTTCCACTTGCCCTGTTGTTTGAACATACGGTTGAATTTGCACTACAGCGACACCTTCTAATCGGATGATGGAGTGCCTTATTTGACCTGTTAATTTATAAACATACAAGGTTCATCATCGATTCTCCCAGCAAACTGTTTCTTCCAACTTCAAAGTTTCTTTCTGTCATGACCTGAGAGGTGTTAGATCCCGCTACCCTTCTTATGTGCTTGGAAACTATTTCCATTACCGACTTCTGTTGACTGCAGAACCATATCAAAATGGTCATGATATTGTTTGGTTTCCTCAGGCTATGTTGAGGGTTGTGTCTTATTAAAGTATCTGATTTCACTTATTCTTTATTTCTAGTGGTTTCTGACTGGCAGGTTCTTCTTGTTCTGCATGTCGGAGATCAACCATATTCCCGACACATTGCATTCACTGATCACTGGTATGCCGATTCTGTTCTGTAGAAATTAGTTATCTTCTATGGGTTGGTTTGATTACTCAGATTGTGATGTTCTGGGGTGCTAGTCCTGCTGAGTATCCTGGTGATGATATCCTGTTGTTCTAAGGCAACCTCAAATGATGTCAAATAAAGATAATTCCGAAGGTCCTGGCGAACCTGTGGGCAGAATTGTCTGACATTAATAGAGTCATTTGAATAATTTACCCAAATACTATCAAAGAAATTCCCAAAAGCAGAAGGACAGATTCCGCCATACCAGACCCATCTGGCATTGTGGATCATGCACATTCTCTATGTATTGGATTTTTGTTTTCTGCTGTTTGGATGATGCAGGTGATCTGCAAGAATCAATATAAAAATAGATTTCAAGGTCAAGGTTCCAATCTGTATTACATCTTTTGGGTTGTCTATTTGTTCTCCAGATCTTGTTGTGTGAAGTATATGTCAGCTAGAAGTGTGGCGGACGGTTAGTTGAGAAATACTAGCTTCCATGGTATAAGACTATCGCTTTTATATGTGTCATACTGTAGATGGTAATATAAACATTTACAGAGCGATTAGTGATCATCTTCCAGTAGACTCAGTTCCTCTGCGATTATGTACGGGATAGATCAGATATGCGTCCTCACAGTGGACGCTTAGGTCATAATACATTTTACAGGTGTTTTTGAATTCAGCCTCATCCATTAGGAAACATCCTTAGTTGACTGATGCCGTTGACCAATAATTCTTGCACTGGGATTAGGGGCTAGGTTTGTTTCAAAAGTCAACTTCGAGGGGCTCTTTGGTTACCAAGATGATAGGGTCAATGCTGCCAGATTGGTTCTGAGATTTGGGTTCTGAGAAACGGAAGTGTGTACCTGCGAGTTCCATGAACTGGCTATGATTGAAGCAATTCGTGTGCTTGGCCAGGTATTAACTTCCCAATGTATTATAATATCTGCCAACGTCATGATATGTGGTTCTTATGAAAGTTCAATAACCGAAGATCAAAATGTTTTCCAATTGCTATAAATATCTATTTTCCCTCTATAGAGTGAAATAATTTCAATACTTGGTAGAATATGGTGCAGGGACATTGAAAAGATTACCAACCACATAGATGCGCAGAATATCAAATAGACTGAATATAAAGAGTAGATTAACTGTTTTACACATTCTTCTGTCAAGGTGGGGTGGCAGATATATATGTAGGGGTAATGGATACCATGGCTGCAAAAACTAAATCTCAGGAGAGAAAAAGAAAAGAGACATCACAGAAACCACAACTGTGAATAGCAGTCGTGCCCAAGTGTATTCTATTGATTTATTGGCAATAGAGCAAGAAAGTACAAACCTATCCTCTGCAACATTCCCAAACATATATACTGAACTGTTAACAGTGGTTGTTCCACATTGCATGTTCATTTAAATACATTTAACACTTATCTCTCTCACCAGTCCTGTATACCATTTTATATCATGTAATTCCTCTATTCCTTATCATATCACGTTATTCCTGTGTTACATATGATAGTACACAATGCCTGCATAGCGTATCGCTCAATTAATTGCTGGGCATCGTCGTGGGAAGGTGGTACCTTAACGAACCGATTTTGGTTTGCACACACCGAATCCTTGCCATGCCATTCTCTTCATACTCCACGATTGTTCTCTAGAATTGGAACGAGAACAAGGAAGCGAATTCCTGTCCAATCGCCACGATTGTTAGATTGTCAAATAACAAACATTAGGCAATACAAGAAGACCTACAAATTTAGGTGATCCGACATGAACTTGCTTACAAATGTTCATACACAGTTCTGAGTTTCGTTTTGAGGTTCGAGTTAATCATCACAGCCTCGCCAAACCTTCAACCTAATCCGCTTGAGACCAGGACATAGTTCAATCAGCCTAAAACGGACGCTATGCATTGCCAATACTATTCAGTATTGTAACTTAGAATCGACAATCTGATCGACCTATAATTTGTCTATTTGATTTAGAATTGTTTGTTGTGCATCTTTTAGCAGATAGCCAATTCTGCGTAGTGTATATTGAGGAAGAGGTAACCCATGAAAGATGTCATGGATGCACATCGTTTGGTAGCTCTAGTTTGTGAGTATTCATGTTGAGGTCTTTGTTCAACCTGTATACCACCACACGCTTGTTATCCAACTTCTTTGTTACCCATATCATCTTGATGTTGCTAGTCCAGAACCGGTTCATATCTCAGACCATGTACATTATTTCTATGTTGCTGGGTAACTTTGTCTGTAGCTCTTGCACATCCAGTATGTTGTTGCGGAGAATATGGTGTGTCTCATCTAGCCCTGTTGCAAACGCTTCTGCTTGGGTCTCTGCAATAATGTTCAATAGAGCCTTCAGGGACAAAAATGTCTGTTACCCATTGTAGTTGTAATTGTATAAAACCTTCCTCACGCCTGCAGAAGTACGCATGCAGTTAATATATGCGAATTCTGGAAATGGCAAGGGCCCACCCTATCATGTTGTTCATAGCTGAATGTATCCCATGGAGATTCATCTTCATTGGATTTGGAAACTATATCTACCTGTCCATCTGTGAATGAAATGATCTCTACAGCCTGCGATCCAGACAGCAAACCCCGATACAGAAATATCTTGTGACCTGGGTGGCACCATCAGTGATCATGTTTTCTTGGACTCCACTTTTGCAGATTCCTTGATTGTACTAGAACATGGCCACCTTTGATCAGTGGATATCGTTTCTGCAGGACAAATAAGTTGCAATCTTTGACAATAGGTCAATGATGAGTACCCTCCGGATGTATATTGCTTCTAGCATATCTGTAACCAAGTTCATGGTGTCTTCTGCCCGGGGTCATAATGGTGATGGAAGTACCAAATCGTTCCTGTAGCAGGCATGTCGGGGGCCGTGATTCATTACAGTACATTGCAGCTGGTGACATAATTCCTCATTTACATATGGATTATAGGCCAAATGACATACCTACAGACGAATTCATCAGTTTGAAGAGCTCCAGAGTGGTTGGACTGAAGGAGTTAATGAATGAGATTTATGAGTTTCCCACCAAGAGCACAATCTGCAGGGACTTATATTCTTCATTCGTAGGTCTCAGCTTCGGAGATGACAGTGCATTGGCACTTGTCAGTGGCATTGGCTCTGGTCATGGAATTATGAACTAGCTTGTCCTAGACATTGAGAGCGAATATGTCAGTAGTCAGGACCTTCTTCATCGCTGGTTGGAGGTCATCATAAGGTTTAATTTATAGTCTAGCAAAGGGCCATTTGACATTCTGGCCACAACTTATTTCATAATTTCTCTATCGGCAGCACTGTTTGTGTCTTCCAGTTGCTCCATATTGAAGTTGTATACTGAAATGATAATGGCCATGCATGTTCATCTCCAGGAGAGAACATTTGACAGGAAGAAATACTTGTAATATCTGTAGCTTAACTGCATCAAGATGTTGTAAGAGGTTGTATACCAGTAAAGTTGCCAGTACTGGAAAGTCTTGCCAATGGTAAGAAATTTCCGATTTTACTTGATGTAATTCTGCTCACCTCAAAGACTTTTGCATGTTAAAGCGTTGTCTGGCTTATATGTTCCAATCCCGGTAAACAGATCAAGAATGCCAGCAATGGAAATGTTGATCGAGACTGTCTTAAGGATCATGGGCTATGCTAAGCTCAAATGCAGCAGATTCAGTACCACAAGGATTCGTTCTTCAGTTCCCTGGAGGTGAGCTCAGTGCCTCTGGGACATTCTTCTTTTGCCTTTAACTATATCTAATTTGATATGTTCAATTCCGTTGAAGTGAATTTGCAATATTTCCAGATCAGCTTCGAATAGGAGTTGGTGAACCTAAGTAGTACTTGCGTTTCCGGCACCTAGTTAGCAGTTGGCAATTCCCTATCATTGGAATGGAATCCATTTGGTTGTCTTGACTCTTCACCGATATAAAGAAGACAATAAAGTAGACATCAAAAAATACATATTGGCACTATTTTGCCTTGCAATCATAAACAAATCTATTCAACCGCTGCCACACTGCTGGCCCATGCAGATGGTACTAGTTCTTCTCGGTGGCATAGTTTACGATATAGTTCAGATTACAAATGGCTAAGATGCCAATATAGGACCCCGGGTAATGATCGATATATACCTGCACAGTTGCCAGTGCATTCGTTGGCGCAAATGGCTTGTAGTTGTCCTTGAACTAGCCGAATCAGATTCAGGATACTGTCTTGTACTTTCCGTTTGGCTTAATGCGAAAAATGTGATAAGCTCTGGAAATATCTCATTTCAAAAAATATCTGGGGCACCTCACAAAGTCAATTATCTGTGATACTACTGGAAGGTAGTACAGATTATTGATTTTGCCGGAGTTAAAAGCTTGGTACTTATAACAACGAATTATACTGCGGTGCATCTTCAGTGCAATAGGAATCATTGCTGCCACTGTCGATCATCACCATTGGATGAAACCATTGGACAGGTTTGTCTCGATGTAGGCTTTCAGAGTACTTGATTCAACCTCCAACAGGTAATTGAAATGCACAGATGGCATATTGTACCTGGATTCGATTGCAAGTACGTGGTCAATTCATTGGTACTCTGTAAGTGTCCATGCCATGGCCTTACTCAAGACAATGAAGAATGTCTGTAACTTGGTAGATATATGGCCACCAGTTTCTTTGGCACCATTTCATCCTCCAAACCTACAAGTATATTCATTACTTTGGTGCCAGTGATCCCGTTATTTAAGTGAAGGCAGTTCAAATACTGGAGCCCTTGCCATAACTAGTTATCTTCGATAGGAACCCCAGCTGTCCAGTACTCCCATTCAAATAAAGTTAGAAGGTAGCATTCCTTCAAGCAGCATGACTATATTACTGTTCTGCCGAAATTGTCACCGCTTCTCTGACTCACCTGTCCAGCTCCAGGGGTTTCATTAATTCCTTGAATTGTAATATGTGCCCAGGAATCTCAGGCTGAGGTAGGGGGTTGGCCCCGTGGCGCAGTGGTATTGCTCCTGAAAATATAGGCGGGGTTGACGGCCACAAAGCTATGGGTTCGAATCCTAGAGCCAGCCCCCCGGTGTGAATGGAATGAAGGGTAGTGGGCAGGACACTGTGCCATTTAGCCGGCTCGCCCGGAGCCGGAGGGGATATGGGCTCTGTCATACTCTAATTACAGTGTATAGAGTATGATTAAAACAAAACAATCTCAGGCTGAGAGAAACCCTGCGCGGTAGATAATTTGTATAGCATACGGAGCCACAATCACATCGCTGCCTAGGTCACTCTTGAATGCTGTGACTTTGAGCAGATGTATATCCGGTAAAGTATTAACAGCACTGCCCCTCTGCAGCCGAAGCTTTTCAGTTGCCAATGGATATTCCAGTGACATCAGGAAGGCTGTTGGCGAATCAGAATCTCGGGTTGGAGTCTCCTGAGCTAATAGTCAAGTGGGCATCAAGTCGACATCAGGGTTCTGAGCTGTGTTCCAAGGTAAGCCTGTAACCAGGTCATATGTCATGGACATGACCAGTGGTGCCAATAGAAACAACCACAGCCAAGTCGTGGGAATTGTGAATCAAAACACTCCTCCTTCAGCTCTTTCCTGCAGATATCAATAGTTTGCTATTGGGACCCTGGGTGGATGTGAATCCCAGTTCTTGTTGTAGCCCATATTACTGTATAGCCTTGGTGACAAAAAGATGCTCATTGCACCACTGTTAATTAGTACCCAAATCGCCATGTCAATCAAGTATAAACACTTCCTGAATGGTATGAAATGAATCTGACTTCTCTCTAGAACATATGTATCGATCAAAAGAGTACCCTGTGAGACCAAATAATGACTCTGGATTTGGGAGCGTTGCAATGAGCCTAAATCTCATCTATCATTGCCAACAATAATCTCATTTCCAACCTTTCAAGACCTTACCACTTGTCTTAATACTTCTACTGCCCAACAAGGTATTGGGAGGGTATGCTAGATATTGAGTAATTGAGTGAGAAATGACATTGGGCACATCACTGAATGTCTTCAGTTGCTGTGACATCTGGCGTGGTTGGCTATTGATTCGGGTGACTAAGAAACGGTGTAAAAATGGAAAAATTGAAATGCTCAAATACATAGGTTCCAGATACTGTTCACGGGTGTTAGCCTGTGTACTCTTGAAGACCAGATTTGAAACCCATTGTGCTGCGGTAAGTTAGTAGCGAGTACCACTGTGACTATCGAAGCCAAATATACTATTTAATGGTAGACATCTAGGTGTTTGTGTTAAGGAAATATGACATTGAAGGTGGTTTCCCACAAATTTGGGACTAGTACGGATAATTTCTCCTCTGCACACCACATATCTTGTCAGTGAGTATAACGTTCCAACGTTGACTTGATTCCAAAAAACTACTCAATTGTGAAGAACTTATCCCCAGTGAGGCTCATTAGACTGTAATTGTTTTTGAGTCTGTGCATGAGATGTGCCCTCAGGAGGTAATGGCGGCCGGGAAACCGCACATCCCCATAGTATATAGTCAGCTCAAGAGAGTGCCCGTGCACGCCATTGATAACCTTACCTATTGAACCCATCTACTTTATTCTCGAATCCACGTGTGCAACGGTATCTACACTCATATCTACATGTACGAGGACGTATGCCTTTAGACTCTTTTCGATCTGTAGTAATTGGATATATTGCGCACACGTGATTTCGTGAATTACCCCTTTTCGACGCGTTACTATTCGCGACCGATTATCGTTCGCGATCAAAGTCAGGTGTTAATTGATTCTCCATCGTCAACCAGCGATCCTTCCAGCATGAACAGAGTCGTCTTATCCCTAGGCGGGATGGACCTCTCTTACCGTCTTATCCATGAACGAGATGGACATCTGCTTGGTGGCATCCCTCGACGGAATGGACCTCTACTTCGTCTTATGCAAGCGGGATGGACCTTTACTTCTTCTTATCCACGCGTGATGGTCCTCTACTTGGCCGCCGAGACAACTTAAGGTAGAATGACCACCTGCGCCAGCGGCTCATGACGCCCAAGCTGCGAAGGCGGCTTTGCGTCCAAGAAGCACCAGCATTCATTGCAACCTCAATCCTCGGACGGCAGCGAGATGATGTCTGCGAGAGAAAGGAGAAAGGCTACTCTTTCAGTGTAAATGACAAAGCCAAGAGTAGTTTACGATAGTTAGAGTGATGACCATACCTACAATCTGCATTTCAAGCGGACGTGATCACAATTATCGTTAGCACGGAAGTGCACCCGAATCAGCATTCGAACCGCACTTGATTGATTGATATTTTGTGTTCCATATTCTGTTGGATTCTCACCAGTTAAATAATCGGCGAATCACATAAAATTGATACCTCACAAGACCTTCGAATTGGTCAATAACTTCTGATATGACGCTGATTCACATCTCCGAGCCTGCAAGATGAAAAGCTACGGTATGCCGAGGGCTTGGATATGGTGACATGGAGATCTGTAGGTTACAGAGGTCAATTGAACTTTGCCTTCTCGTCTCTTCTGTTCTTATTGGATCTCGGCCCGGTACCAGTGGCGACATCATGGGTGTTACAACCTATCACTGGAGGTGGACTTTCTTATTGCGACAGATCCACCGAAAGGTCACCCTCGAGCAGAACCGATCGGCAGCGGGACTTACTATGCCGTACGAGGGCGTTTAAGATTGGATTCTTTCTTTTTCTTCTCTTCATGTGCCGGTATGCCACCCGGGAGGTCTGCAGATAAAGAGGGGGATGATGTATTGGCAGCCGGGTAACCGCACATCCGCCCAGTATATAGTCAGCTCGTGAGAGTTCCCTTGCACGCCATTGATAACCTTACCTATCGAACCCATCTACATTATTCTTGAATCCACGTGTGCAACAGTATCTACACTCATATCGACATGTACGAGGACGTACGCCCTCATACTAATATCATAGAGAATCTTCTCGACGTTTTGAATTGTTTATCAAGCCTGGTTCCGAATAGGATTCAGGCGATTCGGATTTGGTTCTTACACATCAGTGCCGAATTTGATTTATTTATCCATCACCTTCATCATGGTTCTTCAACAGCTGTCATTGTGACTGTAGATGCTGGAAATCTTGCTGGTGAAGATATGAAGATCTCCCTATCAAAGATACTGCCTGAAATGAACCATCTGAAGTTCGTAATTGTTACGAACAGAATCATTTGACTCAGAATTTACAATGTCGGGCAACAGTTGTTAATGAATATAAGGATTCGAATTAATGTCCAATTGGTTTCAATTTTAGTTCACCCTGTAGCTAACATTACGTGTAACAAGATGAACTACTATTGAACCTAATCGGACAAGAAATATGTTACATATACACATTTGTGAATCAATCATGTGCAAAGCTCTTTCTAACAAACACAGTAATTTGACGTGAACCGGAGATTGAATTCGAATTGAACCACTGTTTGATTCAGTTCAACTGCAACTGCTCCACTTTGTTGACAAGGAAAATCAGGTGACTAAATTCAGGCTCTGGCCATGGACCTATTCAGAAGAGTCTGGCATAACCATATGTAATTCTGTGGGCTATGAGTTGTTACTTGTAAGGAACTTCGTCCGTAGATGGCCTCATATAAGAGTATAAAGGTAGATAAGGTTGCAAACACGGATTCCAGAATGAGGTAGATTCAATAGGTAAGGTTATCGATGGCGTGCAAGGGCACTCACACAAGCGGACTATATACTGGGCGGATGGACGGTTACCCAGCCGCCATTACATCAACCCCCTCTTTATCTGCCGACCTCCTGGGCTGCATACCCGTACATGAAGAGAAGAAACAATACAAGATCGCACGCCCTTGAACGCCCTTGAAATTCCCGCTGCCGATCGGTACAGATCGAGGGTAACTTTTCGGTAGATCCGGCGCACGGCGACAGTCCACGTCCAGTGGTAGGTGTTAAAACCCGTGCTGACGCCATTTGTACCGGGTGGAGATTCAATAAGAAGAGAAGAGAAGGAAAGGTCCAATTGACCCCAGTAACCTCCAGAGCTCCATATCTCCAATCCATGACTTTCATGGCTCGGCAGTACCCAGCTCCATGTCCATATCCAAGCCCAGGCGTCCTTAGCTTCCGTAGTGCCGGCTTGGTGGTACTCATATCGGTGAACGTCATTGGCTCTCGTCAGCCATTGTATGTGGTTCGTCCAATATCTAACTTGTGAGTATCCAAGAGAAGATCAAACTTACAATATCAATCCAGTGCGACAGCTTGTGCAAAGGTAGTGCCCTTTGTATAATCATTCTCTGTAACTGCACTTGGTTCGTGCAATACTGACGCTCGTAGGTGCGCTTCGTATGTTCCGCTCAGATCGTAAGAAACTAATCGACAAGTGCGCTTCAGAGCTTCCACTCAGATTGTAGGGAGGTAATCGTCAAGTGCGCTTCAGAGTTTTCGATTCAGGTGCACTTCGATAAGGTATATGCACTTCCATCAAACGATGAGGGGCACTTCTGTGCAAATGATGATCGTGATCGCGTCCGGTTGAAATACGCATCGTAGGTACGGTTATCCCATCAGCTGTCAACGATTTCGCTTTGTACTTTAACATTCAGTTGCCCTCCGACTTTTGCCATTCGACCTTGCCTTTCCACTTGGTCTTGACTTCACCTTGGTCTTGACTTCACCATTCTACGATTCTTGCTTGTCATCACCTTGTCTTCCGGCTTATTTCTGTCTTTGGGTCTTCGTCTTTGGGTCTTATCTCATCTTCGGCTTCCTTCCGTCATTCGACTTCGCATTGAGCTCGATGTGACGCATCAAGAAAAGTGGTAATGAGACCCGTAGGATATCTCGAGGGTAGATCGAGTGTATTCATGTGATTTCCCGAAGTAATCTCGTGTATTCGTATGACTTCTCGATGATAGGTGGCGAGTGGTAACGCATCAAAAAGTGGTAATTCACGAAGTCCCGCGAACGAAACATATCCAATTACTAAAGATCGATAACAGTGTAAGAACATACGTCCGTATATGGCCTCATAGAAGAGTATAAAGGTAGATACGGTTGCAAATGTAGATTTGAGAATGAGGTAGATTGAATAGGGAATGTAATTGATGGTGTGCAAGGGCACTCACACAAGCTGACTATATACTGGGCAGATGGACGGTTACCCGGTCGCCATTGCATTATTCTAGAACTCATAGAGGGACACAGTAAGTTTCACTTGATCACGTCTGCCATGGGTATACACGGCAATGTGAGTATACACATTGGAGTGTACCATGTAGATAATTGTTTCTAACTGCTTGATTCAGCTACATTATTGTAAATTGTCACCATGTTGACAATTGTAGGTTTTGCACATACTATATCTTCACATTCAGTGAGCTTAGACACCTTAATTCTCATTTGCCGAAACCAATCATTGTCGTACAATCTACAACCATCAAGCCTGTTGAACGAACATTGCCTTGAACAACTTGAACTGGGCAGATATTGACCTGTGGTCTATGTATGTGATTCTTGATTTGAACAAATCGTCATCTAGATCAACACTATGATGTTTAACTTCATTGTCATTGTCACCTTCATTGGCATCTTCACCCTCCATATGATAAACCTTCTGCCCTGCGCAATAATCGTCCGAGTGAAAAATGAATAATGTGCTTCAATATCACTTCTTTTCAGATGAGGAGGTTATGCTCAGCAGAGGTTTGTTGTACTTCCAATAGTCAGTGACCAGGAAATGGGTTCAGAATGACCACTTTCGTGGGATTCGGGTAACAATTATATAAAATTGACTAACTGTTTCTGTTCAATTATATTGTACAAGATCATGAAAATGAAAAAAAACACAAAATGCCATAAGTGAAATGTCCCTGGTGAGTGCAAAGTGATAATTGTGTAATGGTTAGTTTGTTTATGTATTGTTCCCTATGTGTACAATTGCCACAGGGGTGATACAATTGCAAACAAGGCCACATAAGAAAGTCGGTGTAGATGTATATGTCGGATTATCACTGCTATACACTCGCAGTTCATAATTTGACAATATACGAAAGCCGCTTTCCACAGTTCAGCTGGCTAATGAATCTGTGATCCAGGGTAACTAACAAGATCTAGTAATACTGGGAACCAGATGCATATGTTAGACCAATTACTCTGACAATGCATGTTCACCTGCGAGTCATGTGCACTATTCAGACAATGACCTCTTATGGTCCAAGGGTACATAGCACCCACATTACACACTTTCTGCAGATGATTACCCTCAAAGTACCATTGACCGTATCTACAAATTGGGGTTGCAATACCATTTGACTGTGCTTACAAATCATGTGAAGATGAACATTTTGATTTGACAAATGTATGAGAATATATAAGAGCACACTCGTGATTTTAATTCCAAGCATAAAAAAGAACAATTGAACTTTATGACAGTTGTGAAATAATAAACAAACAAAAATACTTTTGTTACAACCACTTTTGAATAGATTCTTCACACACTTAATAGAGTTTCCTTGATTCTACATGCAATGTCTGGATCACCCGAATCATTATCTCTATACCGAACTTCCAGCACTCAAGGTTTATACCATTCGGAGAATCCCTAATATAAAGCCATACAGTATCTGTCATATTCATCACAAAAGCAAAATCATTGTTACAAGTAATTGTTGCCAGATTGAACAGGAGAATTTATTATGTTTATATGTAGTATCAACCGTCAAACACCATTAAGGAATCAAATTGAGATGAAAGATATGATAATGAGTTTAAGTTCAACTGAGTGTTAGAGTGTCATATTATTATTATTTTGGGGAGTGACATAGTAATAAAAGATTGTATAACAGGTGGAAAAGCAATTATACAACTTATATGATTTGAATTATTTTTCCATGACTTCAGTAACTGGGTGGTGAAACCAGTACACATTGTATGTGCAAGTGTAGGGTTGGTAAGGTATGGGTGAAATTTATTAAATATAGAATTTTCAATTGTGTGGCCAATGAATCTGTTGAGCTACAACCTGATGAATTCAAGCACAATATACAAATCATAATTTGAATATTATATGGTACAAAACATTTATATAAGTTTTATCATATTTGTCTGTAACATTCCTGACCGTGCAAAAAAATCAGAAATCAGCATAAGGGCTATCAAACACTAATTCCCTGAATATCCAACATCAAAAGTAGTGTTGGCAACGATCCGGATTGGTTTGTCATGGATCGAACCAAGGCGGGGTTCGACAAGGATCCGATCCGAGGTTTTGACGAAGTTCTGAGGTTTGTCACAAACTGGTTCGCGAACCATCTATCTTCAAACGATAATGGGTAAGCGAGTTCTTGTCCGATTGGGTCGAATTTTAGTGCATCTTTTAGCGGGAGAAGTTAGCTACAAGATGCCCTAAGCATCGAGCGGATCGGACAAGAACTCGCTTACTTATTTTTGTTCGCAGTTGTAGGTCGAAATGGTGGGGTTTGAGGCAAAAGGCTTGGCAAGGTTCCGGGTTCGCTCAAACCAAACCGGTTCGTCAATGGTACGGATCCCGGGCGGTTCATTGCCAACACTAATCAAAAGACACCTTTTAGACCCTGAGTGCTTGATGTCAATTTATAATAGAACTTATGATAGACTAAGAACATCCAAACAACCAAACAAGATGTTGATCTGCGGAGCTGTTGGGGTTTATATATTGAACAATTGCATAGTGCTCTGCCTTCTTTGTTGAAATTGACCAAGGTTTAATCATGGAAAAGAGTCTTATTTCAACAGGTGGTACAAGTTCCTATCAAATGTAAATCTCTTGTACTGTCAATTATAGAAGAAATAATATTGAAAAGATTTGATTTCATGTAAATATACAGTAAACTGTTGCAATAGCCATTATCAAAACTGTATGAAGAACTTCAGCACCCATTTCTGGTGTGCATCAATATAGTGTCAAACGCTTTGTGTTGAATAATATCTCTATCATATTTGTTGCAATTATTCATATTGTGGTTGTGAAGAATTATTTTATCTTAATCAATTAATTACCATGATCATCATGCAATGTGACTATTGAACTGGACTTGAATGTGAGTGTCAAAGCATAACAATACTGTCATTGAAGCAGCTCTGTTGGCAGGATGCATCTATACTCAGCTCTCATGTTGAATCATATTTTTCAACCATTATTTACTAATTATCTTTAGCTAGCATGTCTTTTGCAAATGATAATTTACAATTTAATTTTCATCAAAACCATGCAATTACCACGTAGAAAGAAATATAATCCTGAACAACTGAATTACATCTTTGTTTTTGAACATGCAGGTATTTTCTACCACATAAAGACAATTTACCAAGAGCATCAAAATGGTGACTGCAGTAATGGCTGACTGAAGTTAAATGCTTACCCCTTGATTTCAGGTATAATTGGACACTTATGTAACCCAAACATTTAAATTAAATACGATATTGCAAAGTAAGATTCACGATGAATCAAAATTGCATGGCGTTGATTCGTTGTATATGAAAACAATTTGATTCATTAGAGTGAAACTGTTCTATCCCTGGTAGACTGAGCTGCCAAACAATCTCTGTGATCCAGTGTTATTAAAATGTCAATGATATTCCAAAGTACAATTTTCAGTACTACAAATATGTATAGTATCTTGTAATCATATATTGATTTAATTCATCAAAACAATTACTTTTTGTATACTCTGCAACTTGTAAATATGACGTATCTGTCATACTTCTTGTTCTTTAACAAACAATCTCATTCTTGAGGATCCATATTCTCAAGTGCTATGCGTCGGAATTATTTGAATCTAATGCTGTTCAATATAAATTATTAACAATGATTGTTTAACATTTATCTCAAAATTGCCTTTTAATGGCTGCAAACAGATCCGATCATTTATTGATATTGACAGTCGGAATTACCACTGAATACGATCATATCTATGCATAAGATTTGTTGAACTATATTTCAGAATCAGGTATCAATACATGGTGTACTGCTAGTAACATGGAAACCAAAAACACAATAACAGGAAATATTTCACCTCATGCTATAATATAGTTTTTCTTGAAGAATTGGTGAAATAAAAGAAAGGCTTTTCGGTAATTAAAAGGATTGTTTGCAATCTGGTTTTTAACAACAGGAATCAAGATTTTTAAAAGCACCACGTTACAAACTCATACAAGGCAGATCTTGATAAGTCATCTGAATATCATGCTCTGTAGTTGACTAAAACAAATTTGAATGACCTACCTAGGTCAGTAGAAAAAAACAAAGTAATTCAAGAAATTATTGTGTCAGGTTGATTTGGTTGAAAACCCATATTGCTAGCTCAACAACATCATATTAACAATTGTTGTAAATGAAATGAGTCAGACTTGCTGAACACAATAGTGCAACTTATGAATTTCGTCAAAAATGTTGAACCCAATACTTCATGCAGTGATTGGATTTTAACAATATTTCATAACCTAAAATCAAGAACATTTAGTTATAATTCATGTTGAACACATTATAAACAAATCTTGCGAACTATGCCAGTCCCAATAGCAAGATCAATATATGGGTACTTATTGACACTAGAGGTGATCAAGAAACAGTTTGAGCAAAAAAAAAGTAAGTGTGGCACAGGATGAATTAACTTCAATCAACATATTTGAGATGATATCTCACATTTACTTTTACATAAAATGTGCCTGGACTGTGTTCTACATCCAGCTCGCCTTTGATGAAGTGTATTCACATATGAGTTTTATTTCCTACCACTTACCAACAACTACAGGGTGCAGGCTTACAGCAGAGGGCATACCTGAATAAGTATTAAAACAAAGGTTTCAATTATATAGTTTTTTTAACAACCATTACATGTGATAGGCACTACAAATCCCTTATAAAACTACTTAATAACATTGTGAGGAACAATTGATTGTTCAAACCTGGACAATGGACTGGTCATCATTGTGATAACCTGAACCTTGCATTTTGCAAATTATTCAAATTTTAGTAGAATTTTGTATGAGCAGCATGAAGGAAAAGGTCTGTTCCGAGACATGAGAAGCTCATGAGTGTAACAAAAACATTATTCAAAATAACAGTAAACCCTTCACAAATTACACATAGCTCCAAAAGACAGTAAATATCAGAATCTCAATAGTGGCTGCAATGAAGCCTCATTTGGATATGATTTTGTATAGATACCTACAGTCTTGAATCTATATTTCTTGATAATGAGTTCTAATATAGCACTGAATCCTTGTCATGTTAAATATATTATATATTGTTTTACGTCTTGGTATAGCCGGAGATGAGATTTGTAATCCTGAAATTTAATGCCAGGCTGGTGGCATTCAGCCATATCGATACATACCTGAGTACATACACTTTGTGGTTGGATGAACATATATATATGTCCTTGTAGGCTTCTCAGATTATAGACAAACAAGCTTCTTAAGCATCATTACTTGAACAGGTCACGACCCTGGCACACACTACTATTTGAACCTTACATTCTTAAATGAGCCTCATGAACACCAACCCACTAGCAATCATACCTGCTAATCAGCCGAAACACTATCACCAACCATCACCCTCCATCGCTACCTTCCTAACATGCACTCACAAAATTTCAAATGAAACATTCAAAACCGACCATAGCATTGTGTCTAACTTTACTCTGGATAACTACCCCATCTGGAAGATCAAGATTCGCCAACTACTCATCGCCACAATAGTTTACAATATCGTAACCGGTGTCGAACACAACTCTGTAGGTAACAGTGTTGCTCTACGTCCTCTACAACATTACATTAATGATCAACCAATCAATCCAATATCACTGATACACCTCGGCTGTGGCGATGATTGTCTTTGATTAATTAACAAATTGGACTATCCTGTGGAGATGTGGGAAGCACTCAGGGACATATTTGACAATGCCCCAATGAAAAGGGTTGTCCTGCGAAAGTGCATTGCCTCTCAACCATCACCAAACGAAATGCACACCCAGCACTTTATCAAACTAGACACCCTCTGCAAGAAGCCGATCTGCACCACCGAACAAATCACTGATAACGCTATGAAGACACATATTTTCACCACCCTATCTGAATCATAGTCAATGCCCATCCAAAACCTTGAACAGCTGATTCCCACCCCTGCAGCCCAGCAGTGTATGGATGTGTTATGAGAACATACCGAACGAGCGTGCCGAACCAACAAGATTGGAGATATATCTACCGGAGCGGCTCCTAAATCTGTGACTGAAATCTTTGCAGTGGCCATAGTGGACGCGAAAGCGGATAAGGAAACAAACGATGAAACAGGAGTCAGAAGTACTAAAGAACATACTGCGACATGGACACTCATACCACCGAAATGGGCGCAAAGAGAAAGCTCTCTGAAAACAACACCAACAAAGGCAATACCAAAACCTCCAGGAACTATCAGGAAGCTTGCTACTACAGTGTTCTCCCAGGTCACTTCAAGTCCGACTGTATACACTTCAAATGTGCCCAGGATCAACAGATCAATGTCAATAATGGCAAAGCAACCGCATCTCTTGCCACAGCAGGAGATTGTGACTTAATCTGAGTGGCCAACAATGCATCCGTACTCACAGAAGCCTCCGCTCCCGCTTTATGGGTCATCCATTCCTGAGCATCCCACCACATTTGCAATGACCACACCAGATTCAACTGAATAATGAAACTTCATGAGCCAATGGTTATTGAGTTTGGACATGATAACCGAGTTACACTAAGCCACCATGGACTTGTTAATGTTTCACAGGGTACAAAGTCAATGCTGTCTACATTCCTATATTCCGGCTCTCGCTTTTGTCCATCAATCAATTGAACACAGCCGTATACATATCCTTATCTGGACGCGGTAAGTGCTCTATATCATCTCCATCAATCATCATCACCGGCAAACGATTTAATAATCTCTACAATATATTTCCTCATCTGTACTCACTTCGGCAGTACCAAGTACATCTATGGAGTCTACTTCAAGTAGGAACAAGAAGAGAGAAAGATCATCATCAAGTGCATATCTCACTGTACCATCAATCACGCACTCAACCGAACCTACTACAAATGCCGCCAGCACAGGACCTCAATGTTCATCTTGTACTGAATTTCCAAAGGCGACTGAGAAGTATCTCACAATCTCAGAATGACGAATGTTGCATCGTTGCACAGCTGACATTGATTCTACTCCCCTACGATCTCTCATTGATAGATATACGAAACATGACCCAATCTGCACCGCATGCGTCCAAGCCAAGCACAAGTAGAACATCATCAAAGTTCAGACCATGCACACAACGAACCAATTGGAACTTGCATATTTTGCTGTGTGTAACCCATTCTCAACAACTGTATCCGCCGCCCATCGCTGCTATATTTTATTCACTGATGATTACGCAAGCTACACTTAGTTTTGCGTTTACCTAATTAATAAGTCGCAACATGCACCTGCACCTATCAATCATGTCAACCCTGCGATGATTCTAACGGCTACAAAGTGGAACAGTCCCAGTTTGATAATGGCCACAGAGAACAAGCTAGCAAGAAATTACGATTTGTGCTCACAGCTCGTGGTTCAAGATACGAACCATGCCCTCCCTATACTAAACATGAAAATGTGGTTGCAAAACGAGTGATTGAGACCATCGCCGTGAAAACCTAATCTGTGATGATTGACTCCCAAGTGACTCTCCTCTCTGGTGTAAAGCAGTCAATACTGCAGTCTACCTCTACGAGCAAACTACAAAGAAGGCCTAACGAAAAGAGACGATCACGATGGGTATCTACCACCATATTTGACCGCATTTAAGATGCTGCATATATTTGGCATGGCTAGTCACAACAATGACGGCAATGAGATATCGTACAAAGCCCCTCTTGACTTCTTCTGGAGATTCAGCTGCAATGCCAGCCGACTTTTCCCTCAAACGCAACACCACGGAAAATTGACCCCCAGATCCAAGTCATGTCCGATGGTAGGTTACATGTATGATTCGACTACCATTTGGAGGCTATGTGATAGGGCATTCCACATAGCAAGATCACAGTCAGATGTCAATTTCGATGAGGAGAGGAATGCTCATGCTTCATGCCTACAGGGAGACGAAATAGATATCTTTGAGCTGCCAGATGAGACAGAATCTATTGACAAAAATTGATACTGGAGATAGTACTCTCCAAATACACAATGAAGCGGTTTAAGATGAAGTTCTCTTTGACCACGGAGGAACCAGTTGAACATGTGAATGCCACGGAAGTGATAATCATGAGTCTTTGAAAGATGGTACAGATTCACATCTGACCAACATAGACAGGGGTCGAAATCTACCACCAAGTCTAGGTGCGAAATCCCATCCTTCTGATGAGGAGGATGACCCTGCACCACCGACCAAAGTAACTGTCGTTTATAATCGACATCTCCACCGTGACAAAGACAAAGTCTGCCCGCAGGTTGCCATGACCAGACAATCTTTACAACACCCACCACTACCACTAACGGACTGAATCACCAGATATCAATAAAAGATCTTCACAAACATACTAATTATCATGGCAATAGCACTTGCATCAACATCCATCAACGGGAATTCATTGATATACACTGAAGCAATAGACAGTGCATGACGAGATCACTGAACAATGGCAATGGAAGAAGAGTGCCAATCGATCCTGTTCAATAATACATTCTTAACTATCAACTTCCGGGAAGCAAAGGATTTACAAGTCAAGGCGATTGGGCCCAAATGGGTGTACAGGATCAAACCCAACCCAGGCGGCACTATACAATTCAAAGAATGGCTACTCATTAAAGGCTACAGACAAACAGATTTTGCACACACTTTTCCCCCTTTCGGACAAGTCACCACTTATTAGTATCTTATCTCTCCGGTCATAAAACCTAACTGGAATGTTGATCAGTTGGATGTAGTTACTGCAGTCCTCAATCCCGAAGTCGATGATTATTATATTATATGACCCTGCCGAAAGGCTGTCCGGAAGGCTTCCATGCACCTGAAATCCTCGTTTGACTAATGAAAGCACTTTACGGCCTTGAACATGAACCATAACTTTGGCACAACGATTTCACCACCTTCTGGCTCTCATTCAAGTTTATACAGGTCCTGGCTGACCTCAACCTATAAATCTGCAGGGATAGTATTATGATACTTCTATATAATGATGACATCTGGATGTTATTCCTGCATACAGAGGTCCCTACCAAGGCTGTGATCGAACTTGAGGCCAGACTCCTGGAGAAATACATGATCACCATTCTCGGACTGGCAATTCAATTTCTCTGTATCAAGATTGACCAGGATCAGCACGGCATCAGTCTTAACCAGAAATCCATCATCACCACAATTTTCAAATAATTGAATATACAGATTGCTTCTAGCGTATCAACTTCAATGAATCCTAATGTCAATCTAGATATGGCGGAGGATCTTGGGGAGACGGAACTAAAGGATTTCAAAGGCTACTAAACAATTATAGTCTTAGTGATGTATGCGGCACTTCCAACTCAGTCCGATATGGTATTCGAAGTTGCACCAATTTGCCAATACAATTTACAACGATTCACAAGCCATCTGACTGCTGTCACAAATCCTCTCCACTATATCAAATCCACCACCGAATTTCGATTGCACTTCAACAACAATGTTATCGATCAATTCACAGGCTATACGGACTGTGATTGGACATATGTCAGTGTTGACCCAAATCTCAAGGAGGTCACTTCTTCCTTATCAGTAACGGAGCTATCTGGTGGCAGTCATGAAAGCAAGACCTCATCACCATGTTGACTGTCGAAGGCAAATATATCCCTTGCTCTGAAGGCTCCAGTGAAGCCAATTGGCTGCTCCAACTCCACAGAAATATGCACTGGAATGATACATCACTGCGGCTACAAATCAACTGCCACAATCAAGGCGCACTCACCCATATCACCAGTGGATTCATCAAAGCCCGCACAAAGCACATGGACAGTTACTATCACTAAATTCCAGATATCAATAAGTGCAAGGTAGTCGATTACTCCTACGGGCATAGTAATGTGAATGTGGCAGATATACTAACAAAGGCCTTGATGAAGGATAGGCAATAGAAATCGGCCAAGGCGATGGGGCTATTGAAATGCAAGTCAATGTGAGGTTGTTTCACTTTTTCTTTTGGGCTTCGGGATGCCTATCCTTAGGCTACAGTAACACCCTTTCCCTGCTTGATTTCTCAGGGTTTCAAGGAGGCAACTTTTGGAATATCTTGCTTTTATTTCATTTGTTTCTTGCTCCACGAACAATAGCAAGAGGGGGTGTATTGCATATAAGTAGCCGGCACTGTATGGCTGGTGATGAGTCTTGTATGGCCAGATATTTCTGTCGGGTTGATGGTATACCACTGGATCTATTTATAGATGAGTATGTATGCTTCGTGGTTGTATGACCATATATATATGGCCTTGTAGCCTTCTTAGATCATATACAATCAAGCTTTTCTAAAATCACTATTAGAACAAAATACCCTGACTCCTGGATATTTAATTGTGTTTTTCAACTGGCAGATACAAATGTTAAGAATACTATAGTGCCTAGCATAGATGTGAAACATGGTTCAAATTCAATCCTGAAAGTATAGTAGTGGGATTACATTCGGCATGACGTGGTACTCAAGTTGAACAAAATTCAAATTCTGCATTGAATATTAGTAATTGCAAACCACTAGTGTTGACAATACGGCTAATGGGTTTATGGCGGATTGAACTGACTAGGAGGTTCCAACTGGATTCGATCTGAGGTTCGACTGGTACTGCAGAGTTCGACATGTATAGTAGGGCATGAAACTAAGTACAACACGTGTCGAATATATAGCTGATCGAACAAGATCTCGCTTACCTATAATAGTTTCAGGTTGTGGGGCGAAATGGTACAGTTAGATGGAAAGGTGTTGCCATGGATCCTGTTCACCAGAACCAAACCTAGTCGACAAAGGTATGACATTCGCCCAGTTCTTTACCAACACTACAAACAACCCAAGATAAGTGAGTTGCCATTTTGATTTGATGGCAATCCAGGAGTTATTCCGTAATTCAGAACTTAGGATGTTCAAAAAGTCTATGTTCACTCTGCATTGTGAAACAATCATGTGTAATAAGATATATCCTGACTTGAATGGATTACAAGGCTTTTGGCAGAGAAGAAACTACAATGCAATATAATGATATACTTCTATTGGCGATTGCCATACCATAATCTGACAAATTATCTGTTCAGATGATATCGTGAAATCAAGCCTTCTAATCATCGAGATTCAAATTGGGATTGCATTTCCAGGGAAACAATCATGAAGGATATTAGACATTGTTCAAGATGTTAACTGTAATGATGAACCAATCTTCACTATACCAGGAAAGCATTCCTTTATCATTTAGAATAGAAATATTGTTTGTCAAGTATCTCAATTCCTGATGTCAAGATTGAAACAGCATTAACAGTTGATGCTTTGTCCGCTACAACAGTGTTTGGGACAGGATTATCACAACGCATTAAATATGTTTTGTTCGGTAATGATAACAATTATTTCACACCTGCAAATGTGGGCAAATCTACTGCTGAGACTAGGGATTGTGCTGCGAGGTTATAGACATCCATTACCACATATATACACTTTCCATACTAGTCATCCCAAGAGAGTGTGAAAATATATCCTGATATTAATAATTATCATACTGACCCTAGTAAGGTTCGACGTGTATGCTGAATTACTTCTTCTATCATTTGGTGGTGATAAGGATGGGAATTGCTCTCAATATCACATATAATCACCAGTATCACAAGACGAATTATATTAATTATGTGACCGGGGGTCGTGTTGAAACGCAACAATTCCAATGGGATGTATTGAACTTTCCCACTGCACTTGGCTGGGAAGCGTGCCATGCCTCAGAAGTGCTCTTGGCTCCCAGATGCACTTACCGTGTGAGAGTTTTTGAGCTTGTAAGTGCACATCACTCATGAGTGCACTGCGCAGCAGAGGCCAGGTAAAAGTTTTTCATATATTGTCATCTTAAGAAGTGCTTTTGCATGGTCACAATTATCTTCTCTACATACTACTCTTTTATATACACATATTCTTGTTTGGTAACCTATGAATCTTCATACTCACATTCGATCTTGTCCACGGACGTTACGCCCTTACAAACTGAATGTTGCCTAGAAATTGAAAACCTTCAGTTCAAAGGATTTCATCAATAACCATTTCTGATCAAAGTGTTGCGACAGACCCGAATAACAAATTATCAGAATTTGAGAGCTACCAATTGCAGCAGCGGAGTCTTGATAAGTATATGCAATAAAAGTTGATAATGGCTGTCATGCTGCTGAGTTGATTCCGGAGGCTAATCAGCCAGAGCCATGTCAGGCACCATGTTGAACATGATCATTTCATAATATGAGAACTCAAATTCTACCAATTGCGAGAGAGATGATATCGGATGAGTTGACATCCGCTTTAGTCAATTGACAATTAAAGAAATGGGTCAGGACTCCTAATAATCGCGAGTAGTGTTGGCAACGAACCGGATCGGTTCGTCACGGATCGAAGCAGACCGCGGTCCGATCCGTATTCGATCCGAGATTTGGACAAAGTTCCGAGGTTTGTCCGAACCGTTTCGCGAACCTTCTATCTTCGAACGATAATAAATAAGCGAGTTCTTGTCCAAAATCGAGCCCATCGGACAAGAACTCGCTTACATATTTTTGTTCGCAGTTGTAGGCCTAAATGGTGGGGTTTGTGGCGAAAGGCTTGGCAAGGATCCGGTTCGGGTGGACCAAAGCGGTTCGTCAATTGTACGAACCCCGGGCGGTTCGTTGCATACACTAATCGCGAGAGACATTATACAGGTGAATCAGTACCTGCTATACACCAGAGATTCGCCCCAATGATGTCAGACAAGGGTAATCGCATGGGATTCATCGAGATTGATACAATACTCTCAATAACAACCAATCGACCATCTAGTTCTGAGAAAGCTATGGTTTACAAAACTCCTGAATGTGGTAATAGATGAAAATCAGGCACCTCGCAAATTTGAGAAGTCTGAAACTGCACAAAAAAGAAATGAACACATCTGTTGAGTTAAGTGGGTGGAGAGAGGATCAGTATTTCGCCTGCAGATATTCACACAGTCGAGGCCTAACAACACAGGAAGGCTAAATGCTATATCAATCAGCTCTAGTACAAAAGATTGAAAAGTGATATTGGAGAAAGATATTTGAAGGGACGAATAGGAATTACGATCACCATTACCCTTGTTCGAGACTCCATCAAGTTATCCATGTTAAGGATACAATCAGCAGTTTAAATTCCTGCTACACAGGTCATATGAGGTCGTGTACAACCTTACCAGATATCGGGATTACAGAAAATTTGAATGAGTCACAGAGACAATCAGAATAAACACGGTTTGAAGTTGTTCAGCAGCAATCGTAAAATCATGGTAAAATTCCAAATTGAAAGTATAACGTTGGAATGTTGGAAACTGGGCAACATGGGATGAAGGCCACAGTGTCTACTGTACTCAATTTCATTGTACAAGTCAACGACATCCCCTTGCGAAATGATAATGTGCTGTATTTCATCAACAGATTGAGCCCAATCATGCGTGTATGAAATAGAGGACTAGGAGGAACATGGTTAGGATTGTAATGTGTTGTTTGAAATCTGAGGATCCACAGGCCTACCGGATGATGAACTGACTGGGCACTCTCCAAATTCCAGCTCATTCCGTATTGATATACAGTTCGGGGTTTGAGGTATATTTGTAATATACCCAAGTGGAAACAGACATTATTCGTTTATCAGACAGTCCTATCTGGGGGAGACAAGTACATCATTCGCATTGGAGGCTTTTTTGTACACATGGTGGCATCCGCAGTGCATGCACTATGTTATCTGGCAATTGAATTTTGGTGGCCTTTATTCAAGTCCAGAAATCCTGCCACTGACTTGGAAAGCATTATGCAATTGGGTCTGTAAACCCCAGGGTCTGTGGAAGAGGTCGTAATGGACCGGGCAGGCCAGCAGTTGTTCTCCGGGAATGTATCTGGATCATGGCTAGGAAGGTGGCGCATTCCCATGGGGCCTGTACTCCATATATATAAGTTCTTAGTGCTACTACTTAAGACGATCTATTGGCCAGGAGCGGGTCATTAAAGGACATTCTTTCAAATATTAGGAGTTCATACATGGCTACTAGGAGTGTCCTTGGAAAGCTAAACCAACAGTGAGATACGAACCATGGGTTGGATCCGTACGCTGTTTGTAATGATGTAGTGGCTGCCCGTCTTTGGCAGGGTAACCGCCCATCAGCCCAGTATATAGTTAGCCTGTGCGAGAGCTCTTGCACACCATTGCTAACCTTACCAATTGAACCTACATATCTTGTTCTCGAATCCACGTGGGCAACCGTTTCTACAGTCATATCAATACCTATGGGGACGTACACCTATACACTGTGATCGATCTGTAGTAATTGGATATGTTTCACTCATGGGATTTGGTGAATTACCACTTTTCGACGCATTGTAACCCTCAATCTATCATCGATAGTTCATAGGAATACAGGAGATTACTTTCAGAACTCACACGAACACACGTGATCTACCCTCGAGACATTCTACAAATCGAAAAGGGATTACCTCGAGATATTGTACCGGTGCAATTACCCATTTTCTTAATATGTTGCCTCGAGCGCAATACGAAGTTGAAAGGCCGGAAGGCAGCCGAAGACGAAATAAAACCCTAAGACGAAATAAGACCGAAAGACTGAAAGAAGCCGGAAGACAAGGTGAAGTCAAGACCAAGGTGAAGTCAAGAGGGCAAGGTCGATTGGTAAAAGTCAGAGGGCAACCAAAAGTCAAAGGACGAAGAGATGAGTAATCGATGATGGTTGATGGGATGACATTACCTAGGCCACGTAGTTCAAGCGGACGCGATCACAATCATCGTTTGTACGGATATGTACCTTATCAATTTGCACAGAAGTGTACCATATCGTTTGCAAGGAAGTGCACCTGAATCGGAACAGGAAGCGCACATGACGATTACCTTCCTACGATCAGAGTGGAACATCTGAAGTGCACTTGACAATTACCTTCTTACGATCTGATTGGAAGCTCTAAAGCCTACTTGACAATTACCTTGCTACGATCTGAGCGGAAGCTCTGAAGCTCACCTGACAATTGCCTTACTCTGAACTGAGCGGAAGTTCCGAAGTGCACCTACGGCGCGTTATCATCCACGAACGAAGATGCAATCTCACATATGGAGAATGTATACAAAAATGGCACTTAATGGATATTTGATTGGACATACCATGTTACTGGGACGCGGTGTTCCGAGGTTACACGCTTTGCGACATTTAAGCCCCCTTAATTGATTGGATTGTCACTTTGATCTTCTCTTGGATGCTCACATGTTAGATAATCGGCGAATCACATACAATTGATATGTGATGCAACCTTTGAATCAGTCAATGACATCAGACGCGACTACGATTCACCCCTCCGATCCTGCACGATGAAACCTACAATATGCGGAGTGCTTGGATATATAAATGGAGCTTCCTGCGGTTGAGCCACGAAAGTCATGGATTTGGAGTTATTAACATCTTGAGGTTACAGTGGCCAATTGGACGTTGCCTTCTCTTCGCTTTTTTTATTGGATCTCGGCCCGGTACAAATGGTGTTGGTACCGGTTTTACCACCCACCATTGAAGGTAGACTTCCCCCATGCGCCAGATGCACTGAAAGGTCATCCGCGAGCTGTACTGATCGGCAGCAGGATTTATCAGGCCATACAAGGGCGTCCCAGCTTGGATTGTTTGTTTTCCTCTTCATGTACGGGTATGCAGCCCAGGAGGTCTGAAGATAATGAGGGGGATAATGTAATGGCATCCC
Source organism: Wilcoxina mikolae CBS 423.85 (assembly GCA_014904905.1). NCBI lineage: Eukaryota > Fungi > Ascomycota > Pezizomycetes > Pezizales > Pyronemataceae > Wilcoxina > Wilcoxina mikolae. The sequence continues at coordinate 42,800 of MU122356.1, read as the reverse complement.
ATCTATGGCAGGGTAACCACCAATCTGCCCAGTATATAGTCAGATCCTGCAAGTTCTCTTGCACGCCATCGATAACCTTACCTATTGTACCCACATATCATATTTTCGAATCCACGTGTGCAAGAGGATCTACATTCATATCTATACCCACGTGGACGTACACCATGACATATGAATGTACATGCAGTTGGAGAGCATTCGAATATTGTGAAACTTGCATGACTGGTACTGGGTCACCGAGTCATGAAATGAGTCACCGGATGGAGTGGGTTGGCTCGTCAATGATCGAATCAATAATGACAATACCTCTTGGATTCCATAACAACTATATCCCCTTCTGTTGAATTGACAGCTTGTCTCTCACATGATGGTAGCACTGAATTTGCTCTTACAAAGTCATACAAGCCCATAAGGACATTCGAACTGTGTAGCAAAGCTGATTATAATCGCCCTCGACCATAACTATAACCAGCAGCAGTGATGCAATCCTACTCGAAATGTTAGACCCACTAATACGGCCACAAGGGATTTATATTGGCATATACATCTTACCTAATACGTTACCACAACGAATAACTTCGATATTTATGAAATGACAATCGAAATGATAGTTGACAAAAAAACGTTGGTCCAACAAACATATGAGTCAGGACTGCACTATGCACCAAGGCAGTAGAAAATATTATCGTTTGATGGTTATGATTGTATGAGACTATTGTTCTACCATAATGTGGTATTGTGGCACAGATAAATAATTCCAAAATTCAATCAAATTTGTTAGCATGCTCAAGAGTCAGGTCTTGCATTTGTACCTTAGATGACTTATCGTGTTAACGGATCGATGAGTTGTCGATGTTAAGAATGAATAAACTTACTCAAACTGGAATGATCCAGTCCAAGTATGCACGCTCCGGAAATATTTTGCCAACTACTATTGGGCCGATGTTGAATGCATATAGTCAATCTAGATCTATGGTAAGGTTATATGTGGAACAAACTGTCCCCATTGGTTGAAATAAACTTTGCTTTCAATGACAACCTACGAGACTAGCAATTACATGCTGATACACACATAGACAAAGTCAGGATGTATGAACCAAATGATCCGAATCAACATCCCAGATACAATTCAGAGATAATCACCAATTCAACCCTTTGACATTTGGAAGGGTTAGCATCTACATGATTATAAATACCTGAATAAATATCGAAAAAGCAGATGTGTCAGCCTATACTATATCTGCTTGGGAAAATATTTCGTTTTCAGAGCTCAGACCAAAAGAGGTTAATAACCACCCTGCATATTCAAGAATGTCACTTGTCTGAAACAATTACGGCACAGGAAGTGATGCCACAGAGGACTATCATGGCGATGTGGATTGGCGAAGTCAATCTTTATGTATCAGAGGATGTTTCACTGATATGAAACATACAGGTCAGGTCACCGATACTGCTGCTAACATACATTCATGATGGCTACTGCATCAGAGATATTATTTAAAAGGAGTGTCATAAAACAAAGTTCAGAGTGGTTCTCAACTTCAATGAAACCTGAAGTAGATTTAAACTCATCGACGACATCCGGTGGGAGCAAACAGATGTTTGAGGTTGGAGATATGGTTTATTAAGCAGTACATGATGTGTACCACACTGGAATGTGCGACTTCATGCAAGCGCACCTATGTCGGATTGTTAAGACTAGAGCAGAAGATCCAAGTTCCACATAAGAAGCAGCAAAAAAGGATTCTGAATCCACAAATGACACGAGAATACATCAGAATTGCACTTGGGCTTAGGGTACTAATCCGAATACCTGTGGCTGCGATGCAGACCTTGGTGAGTTTGCAAGATTGCAATCGCACGGTAATCCATGGTAAATATGAACCTGTATGAGATGGTTGCCAATTAAATACATCAACGAATGAATATGTTTTGTAATTGGCATGTATATCTGTTAGAAGCAAAGCAGCCATGACGATAAATGTTTGATGTCATCACAGATAATGGTGATTAATTCCATCCAGCTAGAAATAGGGTCTGACACCTACAACTATGTTCTGTAAGGCTTAGTGTGTAGAAATCCACTTTTTTGTGCATTCAGAGCCGAATGAATGGAGATTGGGGAATGGCCGGCTTGATTCACTTGCACTGGATGCATCCATGATGCCTTTAAGTATGATCCTATGGCATACTTGCAATTTAGAAACCTCAACATTCAAGTGCATGTACGAACTCACGTTGACCCATGATTAATGCAATCTTGGGCTGAACGAGGCCAACACATGTCAACCATCCACCATTGGATCTGAAGCCGAATGGCACCCGATGGTCAAAGGGCAATATCCTAGGGCAATCGGAGGATGTGGACTACTATACCGATGAGAATTAGATACCTAATCGGCCCTGGAGATGTGTCAATAGATATTGTTGCAATCATAGACATTGTCAAATATGTTCAACAAGAGTAATCAAATATGATCAATCAATGGCGGTACCCAACACTCACCTAAGATCCACAGAGTCGTCATTGGGGGGATAAATAGCTTGCATCTGTGGGCTGCAAGTGAACATGAACTTGCAGGTGGAATTGAAACGATGCCTGCTGCAGCATTATGCTTGGAGTCACATATCGAATTTACAGAGGTGCGCTTGAACGATTCTAAGTCAATGTGAACATTTCCTTGTGGTTCCGCATCTCATTTCATCTTTTTTCTTATTTAATCTCAGCCCAGTACAAGAGTTATTGGAACTGGATCTTGCAATGTATCACAGGGTGTGGAGTTTACCTGTAAGCCAGATGCACCGCGAGGTCATCTTTGTGAAGTACCTGTTGGTTACTGAATTTACAAAGCTGTGCAAGGGCATACAAGCCCGAATTTTTACATCTTATCCTTGTTTTGGTTTCCTTCTCTTTCATGTACATCTATGGCTTCCAAGGGTGTATGCACCCTTCAGATATAGTCACCTTGCCAATTGCTTTTGCACAGTGGCAATAATCCTATTTACATAGTAGTCTACAATATTCACTTATCATATTCAGCAACAATATCTATCCTCATACTCGAATATGATGCCGTACACGATCATAAGCCATTACATCATACAACAATCCTGCGCCTGGTTCAATTTATGAAGCACAGGAATATCTAGTCAGGGGTGGGTGGCTGGAAGATTTCTAAGCAGGTAATATGTAAGTTCGTGATAATATGGTGTATGTCACTTGAAAAACCTCTCAAGGTGGTATTTAATCACACAATCTCATATTACTGTGCTCAGTGTCCTGTGATGCATAATACACAAGTTTCTTCGCCTGACCTCTGCATTTCGAAAGTGCTTGGTGCCTGGTGGCAAGACTGACCTGAACATTTTTATAAAGTTTCAAAGCACTGAATATATCACCATACAATCTGCATATCTGAACGAAATGTTTATCAAGTCCATCTAATCAATTTACAGATCGCAACATATTTTATACTTGGTTCACTGCAGTATTCAACTCATTCTCCAGCATAAAATAATCATTGTTCCAGGTTGCACAGTCTTTATAGCTATTGACTATCCATTCTGTATTTCTTGACATCATTTAAATGGCCTCCTGTGGAATTACGATATCCAAATACTTAATACTTCTTCAACTACTAACATAATATTCTCCAATGTAAGCAATTATTATGACAATGACTAGATTTAATGCACTTTCCGGAATTCCACTTTTGGCACACTTGGTCACTTCAATGTATGTAAGCCAAAAGATATTGTTCCCATGGAAATAAATTACTGGCGACCTGACGCAATGAAGAATACAGTACAATTCACATCCCTGCTGTAATATGAAAGACAGTTACTGTACATATGTTGTGCTTGAAGAATGTCCAATAAAACTCTCACATCTGTATATACAATACCAAGACGGTGTAGTATACTGCAGACACAATGAGTATTTCGATAGCCATGATCATCCAGCCCAATATGACAATTATTGGAAATAAATATAAGAAAGAACACATGGAATTGCTTGTTTGAGGTTTGACTACGGTAATAATACAAAACACAGACAAAAACAGGTCATATGCTCATTTTTGTAACAGGAAAGAAGTTCATAGTTTGTTATACCACCGTATATTTAAAAAGCGATACCTTGAGGTACCTATGTTGTGCCAGAAATGGCTGTGGCACTTCCATCATATGATGTAGCACATACTAATTGTTTATGACGCCACATTGCATCAGTGAGTTGGTACCTGATGTTACACCCCTGTGTTAGAAAGCCACACTGTCAGACTTCGATTCTTTGACCCAACAATAACATGACATAAGTATTCCACAATCAAGAAGTGGTTCAAACAACTCCCATTAGAGCATAAAATGTGCTGTGCATCATGCAGGAGAGTAGAAAATGGTTGACGGTGACCTGTAACTATGACATCGTTCTATCAAATATGATGTCTCATATCACAAACAGTTTCAAATGTGCTTCCAGCCTCTCTACACAATTTCAGCAACTTGGATTACCCAATCTATACAGTATATTTATTGCTGTACAACCTCTCTATTTCAATTCTTCTCTATCTGCTCTTTTTACTCTATCTTTACCTATTTTACACTCTTATTATCACTGTTTGAAATTTTAACTGTAGCCTTGCCAGACCTTTGTAATCATTGCAATGCTGTATGCAAGTATCCCTTGCTCTCAACACCAAATTGGTACGATTAAGGACAATCTCCACCTATATGATTTTGCAAAGCATTTCATGGATATGCATATTCGGTACATCATTCATATATAGGCCATTTATGTAATCACTAATTATTGTGTTATTGACTTCAGGTACGATATTGTTATTTTTGACCCAGATGGTGCAACATATTTAGAATATCGTCAGGGGATGAAGAAGTATTGAACATTCTCTCAATTACATTATTTGAAATGGTGAACTGCATTCCTGGCATTTTCCCATAACTGTTTTCATAAACTCAGGTGTGAATGAAATGCCTTCTCAAGGAAAACCCACCCTAACCTATTTTTACTGATATCAAGGTCCAATGTAACAATGTCAGAGTGAATGGGTACAATCGTATATAGCCTCGTATGAGAGAATTAGAGTAGACATTTTTGAAAATGAGAATCAAGTGAATGTAGTAGAGTTGTAGGTAGGTAAGATTATCGCTAATATAAAAAAGCACATCATGAGGTGACTATATATGAAGGGCACTAATCCGCGTTCTGGTGCCAAGCGCACCTGCAATCCAGATTCTCTGATGAGGGCAAGTGTGCCTGTAAACAACGTGCACTTGTGTGCCAAGTGGACCTTCAATCTAAGTGCACTGACAAGGTCAAGTGTGCCTGTGAGCCAAGTTCTCTTGTGTGCCTAGTACACCTGCAATCCAAGTGTACTGACGAGAGCAAGTGTGCCTTTAATCCAAGTGCACTGCCAATGGAAATTGTGCCTGTAAGCCAAGAGCACTTGCAAGGCCAAGTGCACCTGGCACTATCATGACAGGCTGTTGCAACTAGAAATGAGGCAACGTCAATACCCAGAAGAACATTTCACATTGGTGAATAACGAAGCTGCAGCACCCTCCCAATCATGTGCAATATCACTGACCATTAGTATCTCTGTCCTCCAGAAGAAATGAATTCTTGATGACATATATACCATATGTTATCATTACTGACCAAACACTAAAACACATTTTCATAGTCCGGATGCATGACAATGAACACTTCGGCCCAAAATTGTATGACTGTGGCAATAACATATTGATTAACAACATCCTGAATAAATGTCATCGGTCAACAGTTAAGTAGCTCACCGGAAATACCATACAGTAGCATGTTATTTGCCTATGTTATGCCATAGATGTCAGTTGTATTTTTGGGTTTCTAGACATTCCGGGCAAAACGTTTTATGGCCATAGAATCAAACTCATCACAATTTCAATGATTCTGTAGCCACCAGATATTCCTTTACAGCTTATTGTTGTACATGTTTCAAAGTCACCAGCAGTTGTTCCTCAAAGTATTGCAAGAGCAACTCCCCCAGCACCACCAGCAGCACCACAACTACCTCAACTCCAAACATCCTACCCATGAATACCTGGTTCAGATGAACGGGCCATATGCCTAACGTCTGCTATCAGGTACGTTTAAATAAACAAATTGGCAAGGATAATACCGGATGTGACAGTTACTCACCACTTTGATGAAACCAATCTTCAAGACTTTCTGGTTACTTCGCCAGAAAAGGATAGGTCCCCTGGGCAAGACAATTCAAGCAGTGGGAGGGATGAACACATGGTTGAAAAAGCATACTATGTGGAGGCATGATCGCAGGTGGTGGTGGAGTTAAAACAACCATGGCAGACAGGTAGCAAATCGTAAAGAAATTAGTAGATCAGGCAATGTATATCATTTCCTTGTAGTCGGTCACTGTTGAAGAGTTATCCCAGTTGGGCACAATTGGAACATTACAAGATGTTAATACCAGGGTAATTCTCACAAGGATCCGAGGGTGGCGTTTGACTCTACCTTAAAAGTGTGATCAATATGAAATATTTTTTTCAGTATCTCTATCAGGGCCGCAAATGACATGCAAACTGACAAATGTATTAGAGTACTGTTTACTCTCTCCTAATGGTGTTGGTCCAATCAGGTCTTTGTAAATTATGTGTGTTTCAGGTCTATGCATATTATTATTTCAAAGAGTTCTTTTGAGTCTCATGTGGGATGTCTTGGCATTATTGTGTTCGGCTTTGTTGTTTCAATTGGACAAGGTGAGGCTTGTATTTGATTTCCTAATTTCTGTATGTCTATTATCATTTCTGCAATTTACACGCAATTTAACAATGCATTTAGAATTTGGATACTATCTTTTCCAGTTAGATATTTGTTTTCTATTTGTTAGCATTGTATTGTGGTAACTCAGAGTTGTTGATACGTAATACGGTGAACATTCTATCTTTAATAAGATTGGATACCATTTTTTCATTATAGGCAAGAACAATATCTTTTCAATCTGCATCCTTATGATATTACATTATAGGTGCAATGCCCCGTGATGTGTCAGCCCTTCTCCACACAGTGTTAAAATTCATCTGCACTGAGAACTCAAAAACACAGCATCATTACCTGCTACTGTGCTCTTGTTCTGCGTTTCGTGTTTTTGCTTGTTTTGCCTTCTATAGGTCACCCGAAAAACAAAGTTATTCCCCAAGGTCATATCCTGAATTCCAAAAGTAAACAGGCCAGTACTCGAGTTTTGTCAACAATGCCTTATACTGCAAACCGTGAAAAGAGAAGATTTATATTACAGGATGACAAGCAAAAGCAAAAGTGAACAAAAGCTACAGCCTCACTTGTTGGAGGTTTGACATCTTTGGTCACCTCGGCATTAACACCAAATGTATACCCACCCAATATGTACCACTAATCATCTTTGACCCCAGTGAATCAAGTCCCCAAATGAATTTGGCCAGCACCCACAGTAATTTCTATCATCGGCAGTTATTCATTGACAAGGCTCAGTCAGTTCTGAAGTCCACATTTATCATCACTTGCTTTACAACCAATCGGATCATTTCTGATTAAAACCCTGTCAAGTATGTTTCTAAGCGTCAAATGATATGGCATTCAAAGTCTGCAAGTAACAAGTTCACTTTATGATAGTTCTGAACTGAAAACAATTCGCCATACAATTGAGGAGCAACTGGTTTCCAACTGATGATGCGTTTATGCTGGTAGCTTCTATGATTGTGATAGTGGTAGATACTAACCAACATATTGTTTCCAACAGTGATAACTAGTATTGGTGTTCAAAGATTGTACCATTGATCAATAGATATACTTCACGCGAAATGGATCCTTACCAAGACATTTGCCTTAAACCCCAACATTCGGCCAACAAGTGCGAAAGAAAGTAAGTAAACGAGTTCTTGTTCGATCAGATCGATGTGTAGTTTATGTTATAGCAAACATCATATGCTACAAGACGAACTGAACATCAAGTAGATATGATCAGAACTCGGTTGTTGCGTTTGAATTGAAATTGTGGAATTCAGTTGGATCATTGAGTCGTACCCTGCAGTTCGACTCGAAAATCTGATAGAACCCCACTCAAACCTAACCTCGGTTCGATCCCCCGCGAAACAATCTGCTTCTTCGCCAACTGTAGAAATAACCTCAGATAATGTACCGTTTATAAAGGATTGTTGGGTGACACACACGGTGTCATTGGTGCCTTTTGGCCAAGTTGTATTGGATGCCTACCTAGGACCTGAGGACACGTCCACATGAACAAGGGATGATGTAATGTCCTCAGAGAATCTACGCTGTTATAAGGGGTTGTTGGATGACACAAAGGGTGACATATTTGCTTTTGGACAAGTGGTATAGTATGCCAAAATGCTTTATTACACCAACATAGAGTCTCTAAAGCATTCCTGGTCGAAGGCATTCAGTCAGGATGAAGTAAATATTAGCTTCCTAGAACATCTGGACCAGTGTCTCTAAATAGTTAGGCATCTCCAACAACTGCATTGCAACTGACACACTGATTGTATGCAAAATCAAAAAGACCTGCAATGCAGTCAGTTTAGACATGATCATGAAGGCTTTTGATTGTCTAGGTGGACAATAATACTTGTACAGTTTCAATCATAATGATAAGTGTTGGCAACTATGCGGATGAGTTCGAGATGAACCGAATGTAACAGGGTTTCAATTGAAGGTCGAACTGAGTTTCGACTTGTTATCAAGTGTTTGTTCTGAACCTCAATACGAATCCCAAAATTGTGACTGAGAATAATTTAGCGAGTTCATGTGTGAAGGGCTCGAATTTCAGTTTATCCTGATCCGGTTGATGTTGGCTACAGGATGAATATAAATCTATCCAACCGGATACGAACTGGTATACTTATTTTTGTTCACAGTCTTTTTGGAAATGGAGTGATATGAGGCTAATGTGTTTGCAAGTAATCTGTTAACAGAAACATAATCGGTTCTTCAGTGGTCGGAACTTCGGACTGATAATTGCCAACCCTATGCATTATTTGCAATGCATATACATTGACCAAATTATTCTAAATGTTACATTCGCGATTCCCCAATGCGATATTTGAAACCAGCCTGACATCTGTCCTATCTGCAACGTATAGAGTCACTAATAACAGCAGACATGAGCTAACAACATTCTTGTTAAGGTGCGTACAAGATTTCAATATCTAAATTGCATTGCTACAATGCGTACATTCAGGATGCGTCCAGTAGTCATCCAGCTCCACAGGTGGATATAGAAAAACACAGCACTGATTCTGTTAACATTTCCCGTGCTGCATGTTGCACTCAGAGAGTGTGCAATAAATGCAGGTATAGCTGAAACCAAGGTTAAAAGTGATGACTCTGAAATCTAGTACAACAAGCATGCATGTCAGTACTACTTCAATCAAGACAATAACAACAGTAGGTTTGCCCTTCACAATCTATCCAATTGCCCTAACATTTTGCAGAGACTTTCACTCATCTGATAAGTAGTTGAAATAGTCTCTTATCTCCATTGAGACAGAATGTTATCCAATCCATATGGGCGCCCCTTAGCAAAGTTATTCTTTTTGAAAAGGAGCAATTGACATATCTGCTGTTGCTTAAAAGCCTGGTAAAGTAGTGTTAAGCAAGACTGCGATTGAATATATAATGATAGAAGTGGAGTTTGAGATTATATTAATTCATGTGATATGTATTCCAATACCTGAAGATTTGTCTATCTCTAATAACAATTGATTTAAAGATTCCGACAATGGTAACCACAACAAGTATGATGTCGTTTACAGTTACCGATGTAATGCAGAACAACATTGGTATCCCCAGCCGCATAATTATCAGGATGAGATGAAATTAGATGAGGGCAAGTATGAGGGTAAGAATGTATACTATACTACTAGTATGAATAACAAGACGTAGAGTTGCAGTCGATATATCAATACTAAGAAGAGATGCTGGGTTGTATAGCATAACATTCAGAATGGGTAACTGAATTCAACAGGCCTTAATATCAAACATCATGTTCACTTACATCACTCCACCAAATTGGTTACTAAAGATGTCAATGATATTCAGAGTATCGTATGAACAGTGCATACTGTAAATGTTGTATTGTGACAAGGTGTACATAGCTCTCTGGCATCATATAATAAGTTGTATTAATCATAATTTCGGCACACTGCATTGCAATGTCACCAAGGCATACTGTGTCAGCAAGAATTATGTTCCCTAAATAGCTGAGTCAGTCAGTAATGCTATTTCAGGAGGTTCAAACACAATGCCCAAGGTTATGTATGTACATGTGCTGTCCCAATCAACAATTAGACTCAAGAGGTTTCAATTAAACTATTCCATTCGCCTGAAGCTGCTGTATGGCCTGATAGCAATATAGTTGTTTTCCCAATGTACCACTTGTCTTGTCACTTTATCAATGGAAACATTGTGAATTTTGATATATTTTTTTTTCCAGCACACATATAATATTGTGATATTTTGCAACATATTTTATAAAATATCGTTATCTTGTTGAACCTGGCTGTTCAAGAATTATTAACAGTTTCCACCTTCTTAGTAATAATTCAGATTGTTGAAATCTGTATTTCATAGCCTGTTCATAAACCGCATAATAATAAATCAGTTCTGTGTATTTCCGGAAATTCAAGTCTATTCAGACCACCAACTCTTCTTTGGTCCACCTGGCAGCCTACTCTGTGATTTCAATAATATACTGGTACAATTGCAAACACACAATGGAGGCTTGGAGATGCAACCAATCCTAACGCTGATCGTATTGCGAAACATTACCTACTAAAGATATGACTTCCATGTTTCCCAAAAGCAAGTTAATTATCTGTTGGGGGGTTCATATTATGATTCAAAAGACATTGGCTTTAACAAACAAGCCAGGGATTAACAATATCATGGTTTTCCAGATACGTCTGAATTCAGGGAGCATATCAATGTGTTCTCGAGTTTCACTAATGTGTACTGGCATGTTTCGGTTTATTCTTTGGTTGGGTTTGATATTGATGTGTTTTATTTTATTATCTGGTATGGACTAGATTTTGGGTTTGGGGCTTGTCTGGAGAATGTTATTTCCTTATTTAGCATGTCTCTTTATTTTGTTACTTGTTAGCATCTCTTGAATATTTTATCTGTATTCTATAAAGATAGTTTGAAGGAATGAAATTGAAATTCACATCGGCAAATGATTCGAGTTGCTTTTGGTACCTATATAGCCAATAAATGCTCCCACTGTTCCCAACACAATTGTGTCCTTACCTAGGTCAGTGTTATTTGCTTTGTGTTTTTAACTGGAATGCTGTTTGCAGCAGTAATTCATCACATGGACATGCCAATTAAGTGTCATGCAATTATAACACTCATTCAATTTGTCCAGATTAATGTTATTTACCAATTGATATCGAGTAGGTATTAATTTAGTGCATGGTGTAATGTCTTTGCTATGTCACGTTCGACACAATTATCACACTCAAGCGTGGAAGTCAGTACATTGATCAATATTTGTCGTGCTACACATGTGTTACTTTCAACAATAGGTCCATTTGGCGAGTGTTCTAATGGCAGTAATATGTGCACATGGTCTCGAAAGTGCACTTGGCACCGCTAGTGCACTTGGCTCCCATGCACACTTCGCCTTGCAAGTGCACTTGGCAGCTGTGGCCGGCTAAGCACCCTTCATATATAATCACCTCGCAAAGTGCTTTTGGCACGCTAGCGACTATCCTACCTACATATACTTCAATTGATATCATCTTTATCACCTATTCCCGTTTGCAACAGTACCTTCGAGTATCCATCCATACAAGGATGTACGTACTTACAAGTGTAAGAGTTTGTACCAGTGCTGCCAATTACGGTGATATATTTCGGTAGCCATATGGTCATTACAGCAGATTTGGATGATATACGGTTCAATTGCACTGTCTATGCCACATGATTCCGTTAAGATTAAATATAACAATATTCTGTATTGTAATACTGTTCCTTCTCCGAGCCATTTAAGTGATCTACCTCACCACCCCAGTCATTGGCCATTTTCACCTCCTCAACATATAGATCACTCATCTCCACTTATGACTGCTACCTAACATGTCATTTTTTATCTGGAAGATACTTATACTCGTTTTCCTAGTCATATACAGTTCAGTGATTGACACTCCAAGATCAATAACTGCCCAGCGATTCCTTTGGTATTTTAAGATATTTGATATGGAAAGCCAAGTCACCAATCAAATCATGTTGATAGCCATCTTGGTGTTGATTGTCTCCATCAAGTTCATTGACATGAACATATTGTTATATATCCAGACCAACTTCAATATCGTAAAAGTCATATGGAACAGATATCTCAGAAGGATGTTAATAAATTTGCTCATCCTCTACCTGGCTGTTATCTTAGAGAAAACGGCTACTGGCTGCATGTTTGGAAGCAGCCACTGGGGGTGGTGGGGTAACCGCCTGGGTATCCTGGTTAACAATCAGGTGGTTTATCTAATTAATGATTCCACTATTAGCTCAGTCATGGTACCCTCCTAGGAGCTATAACACTGATTCAAATGTCTGATATGTAATGCTTCAGTTTCCAGTTCAACGCATATTGTAGACAGAACAACATGAACTTACGAATAATGTTCTACTCAGAAATTAGTAACTTAGCTGATCGCCACATGTATCTGCAAGCAGTTTTACAATTCATTCTTATATACATTTTTATCGCCCACCGCAGTTCAGTCACTGTGATTACAATGTCAGTTGGCATCATGGTGTACAAATAATGATTTAATGGCCCTGGTATATTGCGACACTTTTCAGAAACAGATTAACAAACGGTGGATTAAAGAGATTTTGGTATCTCTTTGGCACGAAATGCCTATGGAATGTGAAGTACTCTTATATTAATAAGAAAAAGTAATACACATGAAACATACTGGAAATGCATATTCAATTACTTCCCACAATGTTCCAATACCTAAATAAATTGGTTTCTTGTCAGGAGATGTATCAACCTCGTGAGTATTTCACCGTTCAAGGAACAACACCCGATGATGTCAAGCAATCTGACTATGGCTCTGGCTTTGCCCATTACTCAGCATTGGATGGAGGTGGATCATAATTGGTTCTATATAAAGAATCAACTCAGATACAAAGAAATTTGTTGATGTCATTTAAATATGTAGTTGTCTTCTTTCCGTGTGCATACCATTTAGCTTTGAAATCGTATGCCTCTTCCGAATCCTGCAAGGTATCATTAACCACCTGGCAATTATTGTTTTTAGTACTTGCAATTCTCTGGGTTGTCAAAGCAATTTCCAAACATATTTATTCATTGGAGAGGAATGGTTTTACTCTATGTAAATGAGTATCAATGGTTTATGTTGAATGTTTTGATATTATGCAATAGTGATGATCAGTAATTACCATGACACCGCAAGAGATTATAGAGATTTCTTCAATATTTATCATTGACTTGCTAATAGGTGATGCTGATATTGCACTGTAATGTCATAATTTGCTGGTTTCCAGCCCTGTGACGAAAACGGCTGGATACGTTTATTATCATTGACCATGAATGCATTTGAGATTGTGTCTCCCCTTGCGCTTACCTTATAGCTGATCCTGTCCTTTTAAGAGATATAAGGATCGGTAGCCTGGGAGTCGGAGGCCTGTCAGCAATAGTTATGTACAGAGAACTGTAATAGGTTGTGATCTTACCAAATGTAGGCATTTCAGTGTTGTTGAAACCAAGTTTATGGTCCTTGCCCTCATGTTTGTCTAATTTTGTAATGACTACCTGCGACATATATTCTTGATTCTTCCTAATATATGTGAGTCAATTATTCATTACTCGAAACGAAAGGTAATAGTCATTGAAGTCATTTACTTTTGTAAACAGTGCATTCGCCCAAGCTTGCTGTTCAGGTGTCATTCGGTGGTGCAAGAACTGACTGTATTGGAAACAAATAAATGTTCTGACCCTTGTTCTTAGCCATGTATTGATGACCGTATCCTCCAATTGGAATTGTTTCGTGACACCTTGACATGATCTGAAGTTTACATTCCCCTTTACAGGTTTTTGTCAATTAGATCAATGAAGCTTTTCTCATGGTAAGAACTGGGAACTTTGTTGGCTTCTTTTCCTGATGGATTGCACCATCAGAAGTGTACATGGGAGCATCATTTAATATTTCCTTAAGCGATAATTGGGCGGTATTCTTGAAACCAAACTGGTCTATGACAGGTGTGTTGATTACAGAACTTCCATGCCAGGCATGGAAATACTTAGCTAACATAGAATTTTAAACACTGCGAGGGTGGAATATCCCTCCGTTACTACCCAGGCGTAGACTGGTGCAACCGCTGGTTGCCTGGTGATATTGGCTGATTGAAGATGATTGAAGGCATGTAAATAACGAGCAGAGTTGTTGTATGCCCGAGTTGCCTGATTGTACCCCAATGGCCTTCTCCAGGCCATGATTTCTTAGCATGGGGTGATAATCACATGAGAACCTTGTGTGCCAAGGCATTTGATTTGTTCTAATTAAATCACAGGAACTGCATAGAAAGGCAATGGTACACAAGCTGTATAGCACGAGCAACATGGAAGAACTGTATGCCATTGATGATTCAATGTCATGTCATTTAGTTGCTTTACTCTCCATCTAACTCTCCAAAGTCAATTGAAGTTGTTGAACACATGCTAATGCTCAACTCCATCTGCTGCTATGCTTAAGTCGATTGGCACCCTATATTCATCATGTTTGAGACCCTGATCATGAAGACTAATGTAGATACCAATACTGGTGTGACCGTTGTCAGGAGGTGTGTCAGGAACCTATGAGTAAATTTCACATTGCCAGAAGTTGAAAGGTCAGGGACATCACCTGGAAGGTCCATACCTGGTGGGACATGCCGGGCTGGATACTCTCAGCATAATCAGTTCTCAGTGCAGGCAGCATTCTTTGACAGCCAGGTGCAATTCCAAAATAACATTGCATTTATTTTGATATTCACCCGATATGTATGCCGACCTGATCACCAATCCATGATAACCTTTAGTTGTGGTGTTTGTGTTTTGGAAACCTAAGAGAATATTATTTGAAATACTTTGACATCTCATCATCCCAATGGATGGCCTCCCTCTATAGCCACACCTAATGTTTCGCGATACGAATAATGCACCATTATGAATCGTCCTGGATACAACACGGTAAGGTATGTTTTTTGAAATGTCAGAACTTAGTCTGTTCAGTTTCAGCACTGTCTTGTTTCTATCCTTCGATATTTAGTGCTTACATGCCATTCATCTGACCTGTTAAGAAGTTGGTTTGACAATATTCAGTGCTTGATTAATAGTTATGGATGTTGTTGGAAGAGATGGTCTACAGTATGGATGGGTATGGTTGCCAAAATGACTTAACAATTAATCTGACAATAATTGACGATGGATTGATCATATTAATGTGCACGAACAGGATAGTACCTCAGGTTTGCCAAAGAAACCTGGATGCTGTTGTGTTAATGTGGTCAAGGCATAATCTGTGTATATGGGTGTAGTAACATAATGCAATTGGAAGATGAAAGATATTTGCCAGTGAAAAGATGAGTGGAAGATGAGGAAGATTGAGAAATTATGACGACTATCAGTGGGAGACCCCTGATATTTCAATAGTGTTTTGCAGTAGCATCATACCATTGAAGTGGTATGATGCTCAATCCTGCTGGGCTGAAGGTGTATATCAAACCTGTCCGGAAATGACTCACAAATTGAGTTGTATACTGATATGACAATGTTTTTAAAATGCCTCAAGAGGTGCACATCAACCTACCAAATAGTTAGGACAACTGTCCACAACATCTGGAGTGAATAAGCGTATGAGTATGAGGTTGATATCAAATAAATATTGAATACTTTTCTTTGGCAAAACTGAGCATACCAGATGATGCTACACTCACAGTTTCGAACCCTTGAATTTCCCGAATATTCTGCAATCTGCACATTGTTTATATCGATCAATTACATTGGACCTGACCAACCAATGTGTTCCTTTTCCAGTCGGAAGACCTTTTGATTTTGCTACAAACACAAAATCACACTTATACAGGTAAATCATTATGTGAAACCTGGCATCAAGTTTCAGCGTTACTGGAACCCCTTAAAACAATAAGACATAGACTTCCTATTATATATATTTCTGATCCATATGGTGAAATCAAGAAATCAAAAGAACCTCTTGCAAGAATTGCACATAGAAATTATAAAGAGCACTGCCAATTCAACAAGAAGTCAGGCCAGTTAGCAGGCCCAACCCTGACCGTAATATACTCACGAAAACACTCAGCAGCCAATGAAAATGACCATGGTCCAAATAGATTTAGAATGAATTACAATGTGGAAGATTGATAGTACCATATCTACATACCTGGGTGTGTACTCCCCAACAATACAGTCACCGATAGTGGTGGCAACGAACCGCCCAGGATCTGTAGCATTGACGAACCGGTTCTGTTCGAGCGAACCCGGATCCTTGCCAAGCCTTACGCCTCAAACCCCACCATTTCGACCTACAACTGCGAACAAAAATAAGTAAGCGAGTTCTAGTCCGATCCGATCAATTTTTACTGCATCCTGTAGCTAACTTCTCCCGCTAGACGATTCGCTAAATATCGACCCGATCGGACAAGAACTCGCTTACCGTTGATCGTTCGAAGATAGATGGTTCGCGAACCAGTTTGTGACAAACCTCGGAACTTCGTCCAAACCTTGGATCGGATCCTTCTCGAACCCTGCCTTGGTGAACTACGGCACAAACCAATCCGGTTCGTAGCCAACACTTGGCACCGAATACTTCTGTTGCGGAATATGCTTTATTTGATATCAAAGGCATTGGGTAACAAATGTTAATACCAAGTGGCATGGCTGCAAACCTTGTAAAAATAGTGGGTGTTTGGCTTGAAGCCATATCGCCGTCAGAGTGTTAGTGATAAAGGCTGTGAGTTGTGGCAATGTGATGATGATGCCTAGAACAGAAAACACAGTTGTGTCCTTTCATGCTGATTGACTCCTTGAATGACTGCTCTTGAAGGGCCATTCATGCCAGCGTTCAAGTCTTGGCTGAACGCAAGCAACTTGATTGGTCAAAGTCGAGGAGTGAGATTCAGAGGTCTCTTTGTTTTCTTTTGTTCTTACCAATCTTTTGACTTTCTTTTGGCGAAAGGGGACAACAGGTAGCAGGTGTGGAGCGTCGTCATCTTACCAGCTTGCACAGAGGTGTAGGAGATCATGGCTCTGTTATATTATAAACACTGTTAATACAGTAGGATAATAACAAACAAACAAATGAAGAGTAATTCATACATTCATCTTAGGGATTTCAATAATCGTGTTATGCCATGATCGGTATTCACTCTCAGATATCTTCATAATTGTAACAACAATGTACAATATTGCAAAAGCTATAAAGTAACATGTGGAATATCTTCAGATGTTGATTTGTATCGGTGGTGGTAAATGTTTTAACTCAGTTACCTGTATTACTAAATATATAGAAAATCATCATTTCCAACTGCACGATGCATTGAGGTGAGCAGCTTGTATCTTTACCTTAAGATCACATTCGTGTATTGCTATCCGTCATAAAAAGTAGAATCCAAATTTTGAGAGTGGACCAAGCAATGAGAATAATCCAAACCTGTTCCCTTTTTTTCTGAACCATGATACCCTGCCATATAGACTCATTTACATATGCTCAACATCACCCGACCCTTTGTCACCTGCAGAACCTGTACCAGTAACACAGATCTGCATAGAACTTGGACTTCCACTGTACTACGTTACTACCAGGTCTGAAGATAACTCCTGACATGTTCATACCATTTCTGGGCATCTGTCTTACAACACTGCTGAGGTTTTTGGTGTGGAGTTATTAACGACCCATGGATCGACATTTGGTCTGATTGAAGATTTTGAATAACTAGTCACAGGGCTCCAATAGCATGTCAAACAATCTTGAAGGTTGACAAACTTGCTCTTTCAGATGGTGAACCAAATACTTGATGGCAAAGACCACTCATCATGTTTGAAGCATATAATGAACTTCATTTGTAATGAAAGACATCCTAAGAGGATCCAGTTTCCCTGGTGGGATTCCATATATTGTACCAATGGCTTTATTCATTGAAATGGAGATGAGAAGGATCTTGTGTATTCTTCCGAGTATAATTTCAGCAATGGCTTATATCATCTATACAAGGATATGCACTTCACAGACTGCTTCAAGGAAACATAGGTATGTCAATTACCTGGACAATTGAAACAATGTTTATAAAAACTTTTCGAATTGACTGACAGAATGTATGACGTTGTGCAACCTCATACAGGTTTATGGGAATAGCTAGGATTGCAAACGGGAATATGTGAAAAGTATGTATCAATTGTCAGGTCATGTAGGTATGATAAATACTAGAGCGCAAAAGAAAATTACAAGGTGAATATACATGAAGGGCGTGACCTGGCGTCCGCTGGCTAGTGCACATGTTTGTCAAGTGCACTGCTAGATGAGCAGGCTTATGGAGCCAATTGTAGTCACGATTCCAAGTGCACTTGACCATGCGATTACCTCATTACCATCTTTATTTGCAGACCGTCTGGTATCTGGATAGCAACATCTATATTGGTAATAAAGAACAACATTTTGTGCGTACGCCTTTGTACGTCTGCATGAGTACCACAACAATCGATGCCATGACAGAGTCCTTACTGCGAGTTCAGTGATCCGGAAAATCTCACCACTATTGTCGATGGCAAATCCGTGCTGACACCATAAATTATGTGCCACATTTATAAGAAGAGAAGGGAAGAGAACAGAAGAAAATGAACGTATGTTTTTTGTCCAGATCCATCCAATCCGTCATGACTCCTCATTCGACTAATGTATCTGAATGCTGTAACTTCGGGAGGGCTTGCGCTGGCCCCCAGCCACTTCAAGCCAATCACCACCATTGTTTAATTAGTTATTCTGGGTGAAACTAATTAAGTAGTCATTGAACATTGTGGAGATTCTTTGCTGGATCACAGCAAGTGTTGGGAACAAAGCAGAACAGTTTGTGGTGAATCAAATCCAGGCAGGGTTGAGTTCAGTTTGATATGAGGTCAGACTCGAACTGCAGTGTTTTACTTGATCCTGTTACCCATGCCTACAACTGAGAACAATATGGAAGGGTTAGAGGTGAATTGTTTGGCATGGATCATGTTACAATGAACCAAATCGAATCATCAATGGTATGAACATCCGACGGTTCGTTGCCAACACTACCCACAACTTATTCACAGGTGATTGTAACCAGCATAATGGGAATATAAGTGGAACTTTCAGAAGTATCGTTTGAAAATTTGATATCGATCCACATCCTATTTTTCTATGTTATGGTATGTTTTTTTCGTTTGTGGGTATGTTGATAGCAGGGGAATAGCTGGCGGCGAGTCCTAATGAAGCAGCGAAAAGTGGAACACATTCTGTTTAAGCATCCTCTTTGGCATGTCTAAATGTTATGCATTCTTATTGATGACTTTATTCACTGTATATGGTGTAACTGGCATTTAATCCAACTTATTGGGAGCTTTGGTCATCTGAATATATCCAGCTGAAAGCTGGACCTGACCAACGACATCTATGGATTTTTTCTTGGCCGCCATTGTACTTCTTCTGGCAGGCTACATGTTCAAGAAGGATTTCTCTCAGTATTTGGCGAGTGTCCAAAGGCCTGTTGTCATGCAGTCCACTTTGGCTTCCAAATTGATGCTGACCTAACCTAGGTTCTTGAGTGCATTGAATTGCATCATTGGATCGAATTTAGAGTTGCCACAACAGGTAGTCCTCCATGTCGAACCATACACAGCATTGGTGGAGCCGTATTCTACCAATGCTTTGAACTCAACCGCATTATTATTCTCGAATATTTAGGATACCTGGAGATACAGCTACCTCGTCTTATTCTTCCACAGAGTTTAGCCGTTCATTCGAGGAAGAAACGTAGTCTAGAGCTTGTCAAACATACTCATGTAGCCACAAACTATCAATAAAGATCTACTTATGAACTTGATGCCGCAAATGGTGATGATATTGTTAGGCAGAAAGCATTTGAAGATCACAAGATTCAAGTATAGCTTGGACCCCTCGGGTGAGTTGAAATACTTTCTGCACTGCAGGTTGGTCGCCATCTCAGTCAGGCAATCAATGATGACTATGATCTGCTTGTTGACAGACTTGATCGATTCTGGCACATTCTGTGGTGAAGTCCATGGTCACATCGTACCTGAGTGGAAAGGCTAGTGGCAGTGGCATGATTTACCGGTAGCGGGCATGCCACTGAATCTTCATCGAGTTGCATAATTTGAATTTACTGATGTACTTCCAGAGGTGCATATTCATTGCATGCCAATGGAAATCCCCAGACACTAACTAAGTAGAATTCAGAGCTCCAAAGTGATTTGACAAAGATTTCAGATTAAAGTCACATATCACTGTACCTCAAGAGAATCGTCTCCAGGCCCATATATCATGGGCTCGTAGGTCTAGGTTTCAGCGATTACACACCGATCGTTCTCGTATTTGTCATTGGCTTAGGCATTAGCCACAGGTCTTACCCAGATGTTTGCCCCCTGTGAAATTCCACTCTCATGAAATGGGGAAGTCAGAGATCAACTATGTCATTCACGATAAGAAGATGATAGCAATAGTATCTGCCTTTAAGAAGTGAAACGACATGTTGAAGGTGCAGACCATGTGATCAGCGTATGTGCAAATCACAAGAGACTGGAACACTTCACGACAACTAAAATTTTGAAAAAGAGATAAGTCCACTGGATACAGTTACCTGAAAGTTATGACTTCATGATATTGTGCAGACCACATAGTGCAAAAAGAAAGCTGATGCTTCATCAAGGTGTTCGGAGGAACAAGTTGAAATGAGGGTAGCTAGTGCTGAAGAAAACACACACGAACAAATTCACCGCATTGTATAACCCAATCAGTGGGCAACTTCGAAAGATGAAACAGTTCAGGTGACAACAGCGGTGTTACAAGGTGGACCGATCATGATTTCTTCTGCAAAGTTGAGATATAATACAGTATCCAGATTCAATTCGTGATTAATGGAGGCAGTAGTACGTCCTGACAACTATGACGCTGCATGGCAGAAACAGTATATCAGAGCAATCGCAGGCAATCCAAGCCCTCATTCTCGTTTGAAAACTAAGGACTCTATAATAAAGGCTGGCTGCACATTCTAGAGGATATGCTTTTATTAAAACTGATTCCTGAAGCGGACCATAATTCGAATGTAGCTGGGCGTATGTGACATGACAAGTCAAATGAATGGGTTTGATGGAACTTCTTTTGGCCTGAGATGGAGAAATTCATCAAGACTATGTCCGTTCATGCTATGATTGTGAAAGAAACAAAGTAGGTTCCCATAAAGGCAATGGACATCTGCAACGCCATCTAATGAGCATATCACCTCTCGGATTTCATCTCGATAGACCTAAACCTCCAATTACCCTTAACAGATGGTACCTTATCAGTATGGGTAGTGTTGGCTACGAACCGTCGGAAATTAGTACCATAGAGGAATAGATTTGGTTCGCGCGAATCAGATCTTAGCCAAGTCAATTTGCTTGAACCCCACTATTTCAACCCACCACTACTAAAGAACATTAGTAAGCTAGTTCTTGTTCCATCTGCTTGATTTAGAGTTCATCATATAGCACAATTTATGCGCTAGAAAATGAACCAATCAGCGAGCTGATCGGACAAGAACTCGCTTGCTTATTTTCGTTCTCATTTGTGGGATTCATTTCGAAGTATGTGACTAATCTCGGAACTTCAAAAAACCTCAGATCGATCCCAAGTCGAATGCTGCTCGGTTTGATCCGCCATGAACCGATCCGGTTCGTTGTTACCACTAAGTATGGGTTATTGTTGACAGGTTAACAAAAACTCAACATTTCAAACTAATGAAATATGGCAAAATGAAAGCAATAGAGGTTGTCAGGATCTTCTTGAAAGAAGTATTGAGATTTCATCGTCTACGTTTAAACCTAGTATCAGACGGCAATAATGGGTTCGAATGAGCGTTTTGGGCTTGCATTGTTGAAGCTATTTAAATTCTGTTGATAATGATGTCAGCATTTAATACACTATCTACTTGATCAACGGAAAGAGTAAACCATCTATTGAAATGCTATCTGCGATTGTACCGAAACTATGCACAGAATAACTTCACAGAGATGTTTTCAATGGCAGAGTATGCCTGTAACAACTTTCTTACTATCATATTCAGCATGTCACCTTTCTTTGCAAAATATGGATTCAATTCTCAAATAAATTGGCCAATGAATCAGAGCAAAAGAATTCCTAGTCTATGACATATCTCCATGCGAGGACAACCGGGCATGAACAAGGTCAGACGCACCAAAGGAAAGCACCAGAGTCATTGGAGAAGTACCATAACAGATGTACCAACAAATCTACAAAGTATTCAGGCGGTGATCCTGATCTGTTTAATAGGAAGAACCTCCAGACCAGGCGTCCATCCAGACACTTTGATGGAAAGCTGTATGGTCCGTTCAAGGTTCTGACAATACTCATGCCAACAGCAATCAACCTTGAGTTGCTTAACCGATGGTGAATCGAAAATGCTTTGCATGTCTTTCATATCCAACGTTAACAAACAGCCATGATCCCCATCCAATCTGCAACAGAGCCATTTTCAACTAGCGAAAGCAACAAACTTGTTAACCAGGTGGAAGGCTATGAGTACCATTCAGGTTATATGAAAGAGGTGATCACTGTTATCCAGTATTCCAAGAAACAAAGGAAGGTGATGATCTTGGTTAAGTCGGGATGATATCCAGATGAAGCAAATTAGACTGAGGAATCTTATGAGAACTTCGATAACAAAAGGTTGTTGAAAGAGTATCACAAGCGAAATGCTCAGGCAGCTAAGAATCAAAGATTGAACTACTACCTGTTTCGCACAGAGAGTTGTTAACGGCTAGCAAGAAACCTAGGTTATGAATTTTGTTTTTGGCACAAGGTATCATATTTGTCCTAGGTCAAGAAGAACAAGAATGGGCTTTGGTTTTGGGCACCTGAGGTCAAATAATTCCAAAGCAGCAAAGAGATGATTTGTATGATTGTTGACAGACGAACTGTGTAAGATGTGAGATAGTGTTGCACTTCCGAGGATTATAAATCATCAGGTACCTTGAAAGCAGGATCAACTATGATCACTTGCCGATAGCTGGATCAAGACAGTTACTGAGCAGAATAGTTTGAAAGGGTCCCTCAGGGCATGGGGACATTCAGGCACACGCCTGCCGAGGTCCAAGGTCGCTGTTACGGCACTTAGCTGTAAGATTAACCTCATCATTGTAGATATATGTATCCTTGAAGGCCTCGTGGATACAATCATGTCAATTAAGCATCTACTCACCACTTAATGTAACAGGTCATGAGCATAGAGGTTGCTACCATCAAAAACTATTGTTATCCCTGCTGAATCACTGTATACTCATTTTGATTACTGTCCACAGCATAATCAAGTCATCTAACTGTATTTTTACCACTGAAACTCCATCACCCCAGCTACGACACTAAAACAATCCAAAAAAACAACTCAATTCCAACTGACCAAATTATCATATTAAATCACCACATTCACCATGTCCGTCCAATGTTTCATGACTGACTTCAAAAGAATTCCAAAGCTACCAGAATTGAACTATCCTAATTGGGTGACATGATGCCCTGGGTACTCATTACCAGGGACGCATCCAAGATTGTTACTTGGAGAGAGCTTCTTACAATCGGCTATGGCTCAGGCATCGCACCTCAACAGCGCAATTGGCACCATTCAACCGGCAAAGCTTCAGCGCAAATCTACATTGGATGCTGCGACTATGTACTCATATACATTATACTTATCGACACATACACCCGACAGTAGAATATCCTGCGAAATTGAATAAAGAACACAATTACTCTAATCCATCACACCTTCAATGCAGCCCATCGAATCAAGATTAATGCAATGCATTAGTAATTCAAGGGGCTACTTGACTATCGGAACTTATTAATTGGCACCTGCAAGGATATCACTGATGAAACTTTCAACACCTACATCTTCACTACCATACCATAAGAATACGCAATGTGAATTTACAGTTTCGAACATCAAATACCTGCACATTCTTCACAGCAAGTTAGGGATGCTATTAAATGGGACGAAGACAAGACCCAACTCGTGAAAGATATTGGAGATGCCACCACCCAATCAATACTTCTCACCCAATGGGGAGCCTACAAAGACCGTGGCCATGTCAACCCGGAAGCCTATGAAAATTGACTTTAAGAATTCAAGTAAAAAGAGAGTAATGTATACTCCTGCACGCTGTGCAAAATGAATGACCATAGTATTGAGAATTGTGGAATCCTCAATCGGAGCAGTACATGCAGTGATAGTGGTGGCCTCAAAAATGAAGATCACAGGTCATGCTTCTACTGCAGAAATCAAGGCCATGTTAAAAATGAATACCATGTACGCCAGAGGGAGCACAATGCCCAGAATAGGGGAATGATACGAAACATTGGCAATGAAATGTCAGAAGCAAATGCAGTACTTGCACAGTAAGGTGTTTCCGCCAGAAAAGAAAACCTCTTCTGACTATCCCACATCAATGATTTCGAAACAGCCACAACCACATATAATGCTTACCCCAAACCAATGTTGAAGCTCATTCGTCAACTACAACCTCATCAAGCTCAATAGTTGATTCTGGAGCTTTTCATAATATGTGCAATGATTATAACTCCTTCATTTCATACAAAATACTATGATCAGCAATCTCCATGAAACTAGGAGATGAACCAACGGTAATTGCCACTCACCATGGCCTCTTTGACAAACCACAGAAATAGACTACTTGACTACTAAAAGTTCTTTATACACCTACTTTTCGCCTATTCCTGCTTTTAATTAGTAAGCTCGACCGCTCCAATTACACCACAACCTTTGGATATGGCATCTGCAACAAATCCTTGAACTCAATCACATTTACCACCACAAGAGTCATAGACCTCTGCTTTCTCCAATCACACGTTCGAGCACTTAACTACACAACTCTCTGAAGTCAGGCCACAAGCGGAACTACCATAACATGTCCCACTGCACCTACTGTTACAACCACCGAACCAGACGCATTCTTCATAAAACCACCTGTGTTATCATTCATACACCCATCTACACCCTTCTGCCTGGAAATACCTTATTGACGGTTCTGAGATTTTCAACTTGGAAACAAGCGACATTTACACCAAGACAAAAAGTAAGCAAAAGTGTATATTCACCAAGCTTGCCCGAACAACTAAACTCATTATACTAGAACACTCCGACACCTGCAGCCCTTTCGGAACTTTGATGAACACTCACCAGCTACACTATAATCCTTGAATTTACAACAACACATCCTGGACAATTGTCTACCTGCTCCCAGATATGAAACAAGAAAATGCGATCGCCCCATATCAGCATTCTCAATCCAAAGTCGACCCATATAACAAAGGCGACAAAATCAAATGATTCTGATACCATAACTTCCAAGGGGAATTCAACAATAAACTCTTTCAAATACTACTGGCCTCTCGTGGAACTGCACTATAGTACTGCCCCCCATTGCACATCATACAAAGAGTGTTGCAGAGAGAATGGTCAGAACGATCACAGAGAAGTTAAAATCGATGAAGCTCGATTCCCAAGCAGTTCTCGAATTCTCGGGGGATGCAGAGAATACAGCCGTACACCTCCACCAGTGAATGCCGAACGAGGGTCAGACTATGGGAAATCAGCGAGACAGCTATAAGGCTCTTCATGAGACTCAGTCCCAAGTGCTCAACAGCTCTGAAAAGACGGAATACTATAAACTGGACAAGCTACAAAGCCAGACTACTGTTTGAAGACTACAAACAAGCAGACAACGTTGAGACATATGCCTCCGTTGGCAAACCAATGACTTTCAAGCTCAACATGGACCATTCTGAACGACAGGGCTGGAACATTGACCACATACACATTGTCACTGCATTCCTGAATCAGAAGGTTGACGATGACAGACTCCAGATGGAACTCGCGCAACGATGGTCATTGGCAGGCAGGATCGTATGCCTGAATAACGATCTCTACGGCTTTAAACTGGCACCACAGCTATGGTATCAACATATTGGTGCCTTACTACTCTTATTGCTCTTAATACAATCAACGCCAATCTGAACCTTTACATAACGAAAGACAATCTCCATCTTCTCTATGTTGATGACATTCTATTAGCCTACCCACCAGCTGTATTAAAAGTCGCTAAAGAAATCAAGATTATAATTCATTGAGGTGAATGAAAACACAAACCTTGGGCTGGCTCGCCAATTCCTGGGAATAGAAATCAACTGCGAACACTATGGTTCGATTTTCATTGACCCAAAAGTCCTCATGGGTTGAGTTGTGAATTGATTCCAAATGGAACATAGCTATTGCACACTAACTCCACTTGATGATATGCACGTATTGAAATCGCTGAGCCAGGCGAGGGGGTAGTTGATTGCAGGTAATATCAGTCAATCATCAGCTCTTTCATGTACATGGCCATAGCCACCAGGCATTACATGTTATTCCCAGTAGCTGCCTGCAGTCGATAAAATTCCAAAACTTATTCATCTAATCTCACTGCTGCATACCTGTCCTATGATATCTCAAAGTCATATAATTCTGCCGACTCCAATATAAACCAGAATTCGTTCACCGCATACACCGACTACTAATGCGTATCCGATACTGCTGATCTAAAATCACAAGCTGAAGAAATCTTCATCTTCAAGGGTGCGATGTCATTGCAATCCCAGATACCGCATCTTGTACCTACCTCAATACTTGATACTGAATACCTCACCTTCCCAGAAGCCTCCAGTCAATTCCGATGGCTGCTAGACGTCTAAAAGAGCCTCGGTGAGCATCTAGAACCACTTCCTATTCGATGTAATTCACCTGGAGCACATACACATAGCACCGAAGAAACAACTAAGTCTAGAACCCAGCAATTCGATATATGGTATCACAATAGCCGCCACCTTCCCAAATATGCCTTATTAGACAACTCCTGTATCTCAACAGGACAACACACTGTTAACATATTCACTACAGTACTACCAAGGCGAAAAGAGAAAATGTTCAGCAAGGCCATGAGCTTGGGGTAATCCACGATTTGGCCGAACTAGTGTCTCACTGGCAGGTTATAATTATGTGATATATCTAAACGACCAATCAGATTGGCGTAAGTCCCACCAACCCCGGAGGTTAGAAAGTCCATCATCAATAATGACTTGGATCAGGTTGATTGAATATTATGGGTTAACTTCTTTTCGTGTTTCATAACTTTTCTTAGCACACAATGGCAGACGGCTCTTTCTTACTATTTTCTTATCACTGTCAGAGATAGCCTACTACAGGTTACTGTTGTACTCTTCCTTGACATACCACAGTGATCATATGGACCAGGGTTTTTAATAAGGCACTGGAGGATATTACTTGATCATTCTATAAACTATAGTAAGAGGGGGGAGTGTAACTTAGCATAGCAGCCTCAAAGAGGCCAGAGGGAATGCAGACATGAGGGCACAGGTATGCCAAGGTCCGAGGTTGTGGGTACAACATTCAGCTGTAGGATGAACCTACTTATCATGTACATATATGGCCCTGTAGGCCTTGTAGATATAATCAAGTCAATCAAGCATCTATTTATCACTTAATGTAACAAGACCTGTAAATACTCCAACCACACACATCACAAAATATCTGCAGGTTATCACTCAAATTGGTTATCTCAACCAATGGAATCAGATCACATGTTATGCATTCAACCACACCACTGAAAAGCAATAAACAGGGATTACTGCACTGTTATGCTGCCAGCCCATGATACCAAAAAAACCAACAGAGCCGAAAGGCTGTAGATATGAAAGAATCTTAGTTTACCTCATTACCTACAATGCCTTTGTTGCCAATCATGATCGAAAAGATACCATTCACCTGGAGGCTAAGATATTGGAACGATTCGCTTGGTTCAGATCACAGGGATCTGAAAGCCTGATGTGAGTAGGGATTGTATTTGTCTGAGTAAAAGATCTGAGTAGAAAGGTACAGAAGATCTTGCAGGAAAGAGAAAGGTGGGGTGTGTAAACTGAGAGAAATTGGTGAGAAGTGTGGTTTATTAGAGAGGCTTATGAGAAAACCATAGAGAGAAGTAGTATGTAGAGCGAGAGGAAAGATGTATATTGACCTCAGGACTTCCTGAGTGTAGAAAGGCAAACTTTCGGATAAGGAGAACAACCCTGAACAATATAAACATTGAAAGTCCAACATCATCGTCTTGAATTTTGTGTTTGACTTTGTTGTCCTGAGCGAATCCTTATAACGTCCCTGACAAGCAAGTCCTGAAATCAGTAATGACATGGCTTGTGGTAGTAAACCAGGAGTAATGCTACTGATGTTACCAATGATCGAATTTGGGAGTCACTTCGCATAATCGTTCTGAGCAGAGCATCATTAAGATTCCGAACTTATGGTATTCCTTCTTCGAAGAGATACTCTGTATTAGCCTCTTATTTAGGTGCCTATCTTATGGTGGGACCCATTGAGTAGATTTGGCTCCACTCATGCTTTACTCATGCTTTTATTCTTCACAAACTATATCTTGTTACTTGAAATGAAGCTTCGGTATCTGTCCTTTGTGGTTGGCCATGTTATGCTGATAATGTTCGTTAATCACCCTTTGCAGTTATAGCTCATTGTTATCATCGTGTGCTATTGTTCTATTTCCCCCATAATGATTGTGATCACCATAGTTAGGATGAAAATATTCTTAGTTGGGATTCATAATTTTCCCATAGGCATCATGAATATCATCAATTGCGATGTTATCTCGAATATCTTTATCCTGAAACTAGTATGGTCTCTCGATTGAAGCTGTGTGAGTACTTACCGCAAATGCACGCAGAGTCTTGTCTCTTTCACAATTGTCAGTGGTGTGTCATTGTCATCATTTTGACATTATGGGATACATTGTGATTTCGATTGTATGTTTTTGACTAATATCTCTTCTTGTGTACGTGTCATGACATCTTGAAAAGTAAACAAATCATGAAACGCCTTGGGTTCATGCAATCTGGTGAGTGAAATGCAATTATAATGTAATGATGTACGTGCCTCTTCAGATGCACATGTGTAAATTCAATTGCAAACAGTCATATATTATAAGGATGTATCAAGTATAATGTAAGGCACTAAGATAATTACTTGGGTGCAAAAGCACTGCACTATGTGGATGTATATATGACGGGCAGTTATCCGTCCTCGGCTGCCAAGTTCACTTGCATGTCAAGTGTACCTGCGATTGCAGGCCAATACGAGGAAAAGTACCCTTACAGGACTATGTGTTACTGCAATCCAAGTCCACTTACGAGGTCAGGTACTCCTGGAACCAACTGGGTAGAAGACAGATGTTTTATTCCCCTGATCATTGTGACAAATTGGACAAATCATACCTTTTATATCAGCGATAAGAAATGATTGTCCTTATCCATGACCATTGTGAACCTCTCTAGCACTGTAACAATGAAACCAAGAAGTCACAATATATTTTTGATAGCACATTTATAACCCTTATCGAATTTTCATCACATACCAAAATCATAAAGATTTCTGCTCATGCACCCATTGTTGACTTGTTATCCAGAGTGTTCGTACCTAGCTGCGGAGACCTCTGACCAACACAGAACCATGTTCATCTATTATTTACTGTGCCATCCGTCATTCACAGCAATGTCATAGGTTTCTTACTTCATGGGTTTCCGACTGTCTAGGGCATGCAATACTGTGAAATCATGGATATGCAATATGTCTATGGGGTGAAGTTCAAAAGATGTTAGTAAACAACAATATCAACATACTGGTAGCAATCCAATATGTAAACATTTTTCTAACATTGTTCAAATTTGCCCATGCAACCTTCCACAATGCAGCACATCTTCCAGTACACTTTTAGGACCCCAATTATACTATACAAGTCAGAATTGACTAACCA
Organism: Wilcoxina mikolae CBS 423.85; assembly: GCA_014904905.1. Classification (NCBI taxonomy): domain Eukaryota; kingdom Fungi; phylum Ascomycota; class Pezizomycetes; order Pezizales; family Pyronemataceae; genus Wilcoxina; species Wilcoxina mikolae. The sequence continues at coordinate 12,558 of MU122356.1, read as the reverse complement.
AGGGTATGAGCCAGCAATTTCAATTCTTATAGCGGTCCAGTTGTCGAGCCATAAAACTATGACACCGTTTGGGTTGCCTCGAATCTTAGATAGAATTTCCCCAATTCAAGTTGCAATGTATCAGGGAAATCTGTCAAATTGCTAGTGGTATTCCAAAACCAGACACACTTCGCACAATGCAGGTGTACATGGTGATGCATTTCCTGGGTGGTTCCAACAACTTGTGACGAATTTGAAACAACTGGCAAGCTATAACGACCTTTTTAAATTTGAACGGGCGTATTTGAAAATCAAGCAACTCAACCAATCACATGAGGAGGTCAGCCACTGGACTGGAATGGAATTTATAACAATCAGCTTCAATCTGCTTCCAGTCGTTACCAATACCCTACATTGCCTGAACGCCTCTTAAACACTAATTGATGTTAATGTTATCCAATTTACCCTAGCAGTCATTGAGTTTTACCACAATTGCAAATATCTGTACCATAATGAGGAAATCTTAAATCTTATGGATGTTTTTCTGTGTCACATTCACATCTTCAAACATTCCTTGCTACAATATAGGATACACAATGAAACAGCCGAACAATCGTACGTGTTCAGAAAGACCTCAGCAATCAGTGTGATTCAGATATGCACAATTATTGAAATTGTGCTGTCAATGGAGCAAAACGTCAACTTGATAACTAGTAAGATTGGGTACAGTCGGAAATAGTTTGTCACCTAGACAAGGAGCCAACCTTCAACTCTCCAAATGGTTAACTAATACTCCCCCTCAGGTGTAATTAAATGAGGTTGCCGAATTGGTTCACAAAACTAAATTCGAAACGGCTATCAGGCCCCCATTAAGACTGTTTGTGTCTATCGGCTGATTGTAAATCATTTTCTCCACTGAGATATGTTTGATGTCCGGCAAATGAACCTTGACATGAATGGTTTCAGCAAGAATACCAATTTGTCACATGATCAGAACAAGAGTTTTCAGAACGCTGGTAGGGATTGAAGTAGTCTCACAGGACAAAACATCAAGCAAGATGTGTTGTGTGGCTTGATTCTGAATGGAGTAACATAATTTGGAGAGATTTGAAATGATTATTACTATGACAACATTCCCTAGAATATGATGGTCAACACAATATAAGAATATTTGAATGCCTGAACAATCGGCTCCGGAATTGATAGCCTACTTACCTGTCAAGCTGCCCGACTTGATACTCTTGAGGTCACAATCAAAGGAATCAACAGGTCATGTATATATGTGAAATGCCGGGCTACTGAAGAAAAGGCAAGGTATCCCGAACAACTGTGAAACGATAGGGTATGGGTGAAGATGACCTGACAACCTTAAAGATTTTCTGAACCTGCTTATAAAGCATTACAAGGATACATATCTTAATAATTACTTCCTGTTTTCAAACTTCAAACTCCCTATCATGTGTTATTTTGAGAATTTGTGATGGTGAGGAAACCATTCAATGGAGTTTTTCCAAATTACATCTCGTTAATGTTATGAGATGTTTAAGCATCGGGAGAGAATACCTACATGCAGGTGTCATGTCTGATGCTGCACATCTTATACCCAAGGTACCACCCACTACAAAGGGGACTCACTCTGACTAGATTGTCAATAGTCATATTGATGTGAAAGTATGGAATACAATTACTTATGTCATAGAGCACGATGTTAAACAGGGCAATTGCTCGTGGAGTAAACAGGGCTGGGTATACCAAATGTTTGCCTTCAAAATGTAAAACATTATATATGTGTTAGCAAAATAGATGTAAGTGATTATCTCCATGTGCAATTTATGTTGTTGAAAGGGTTCAACTAGTGCGGATGCATGAGTTATATTAATTGACAAAGTGAGAATGAAGACATGTATTGATTCCTTGACAATGAAGTGATGATGCGCCACAATGAATCAACCTCCGAAGTGACCTTGACAACTTTGTATTGTCCACCAACAATATACATACATTGTGACAGTAGATTTAATACAAATGCATATAGCTGTCCTAACAACTCTGAACAGTGCTTGTGCAATGGTATATATCATGTATTGGAATTCAATTGACAAATGTTTCATGACCTATGGCATGAACGACTGTGAGTTGCCTATAGACGGAATGACTGGATGTATCATCATGATACACATTTGCAAATAGTGGTGACCTGACTTCCAGTTTCACTAACAGCTACAAATATTGCTACAGATATCACTTTCGTCATGGATGCCACCTACATATGCTCCAAACGCACAAACTGCAACAGTTATTTAGCTACGCATGTATTCTAACTATGTAAGTGCACATTGTTTCATGATGCACATGTTTAATATACAATTCGGGCCTTTATTCCATATGCATCTGGAACTAGTATCAAACAGAATATTCTGCTGACTATATAAAATCCAGATTGAATATAATGGTAGAAGTTCATGATCACACAGTACTGCAAACTAACAGAAATGGCTCAACCACTCCAACAATTTTACCACTGACTGAAGTGACTTGTAATTCAGAAATTGAACAATAAGAGTAGCCATGTTCCTGTTTTGCAAGTTGTCTCAATTTTATGCCGCAATACCCTCGATAGCAGGTCATTCGGTATGGTAAACACCTGACCTTCCACATCTCGTCCCACAATGACAATAAAGAATGATTGAAGCCTTACTCACCTATCGATACGGTCAACAGATATGTTGAACATTGTACAAGTACTTTTAGTGTAAGGTCGACTATGACCATGGATAGGACCCAATATATAGATTTCTCAATTGATTAAATATGAATGCAAATAAGATCACTATGTAATGCTGTACGTGATGGTATGAATATATTCGTGTATATACTGTTGCAAACATCACTAGGTGATTAAGATAATCTTAATTGGAAGGTAAGCTAAGTAAGCAAGACAATTATTGTCAGTGTCCCAAAAGCACTTTGCGTGGTGACTGTATATAATGGGTGCTAATCTGGCCTTCGCATCGAAGTGCACCTGTGTGCCAGGATAATTTCAGGGCCAGGTGTACCTTGCCCTGCCATATCACACAAGTAGAAATTGATTCAGATAAGTATCTGTGATTATCACAACTGTGCAAACGCACTTTGAAAGCTAAATAAATCAATAATTTATAACATCACTACGCTGCCAAGTGATGTTGTGCGCCTAGACCATATGCAATCCCAGTGTGCCATGGTGCCACTTCCAATTAAGATACCAACAAACCTGCCAGGTCATGAGTACTCAAAAACAAAGGGCTCCTGCCAGGCAAATTGAACCTATGGGCCAAGTACCATAGAAACGGCAATGACAGCATCCCCCTCTTTGTTTGCACACCTCCTGGGCTACAGTAAATATGTACTGAAATAATGTGGACAATGAATGTATACAGTTCCATACAGATTCATATGATGTGTAATCAATTTGTGCCATCATGTCAGCCTCATTGCAGATTGGTGGAAAGAAAATAACACAAGTATTGTCGAATAGTTAAAACACATTGCAACGACATTTGTAACCTGCCGAATTCTTGAAAAATGATGTAAATATATTGTAGGAAACTATCCAAATTGGCACATTACATACCTGTTGATTCGCTCAATGGTAGATTGAGTTTCGGAATTCTATCTCAGGGTTATGATTGTAGGAAGGACCATGGAATGTTTTAACAATTGGTCTCTGCACATTACTCCTGGTGGAACTCAATGACCTACTCTTTAGCATTGTCGATACTTTCTGGTGGATTCCAGATTGTACACACATAGTTGTAATTGTTTAATTGGATGAGATAATGAACGATTCAGTACCATCCCTTAGAAACAGGTATTTGATCAATGTCACAGTCTGCTTTTCAATTGTTAATCCTGAGCTGGGGTTCTGATCGATTCCTGATGATTTCATGTGTGGTGCTGATCAAGACGTGACCAATTGAACATTTCATCCATGCTCATTATTATTGAAAGTCTAAATTGCAAGCATTCATAGTATTGCCTTTATTTTCTGTTTGTGACCCCACGCAGTAGATATATATTATCTCTCAAGCCATCGTTCCCTGTATGCTCTCAATTCAATGACAAATCTCATTTACACTCTCGAAAAACATTTGGCTTCCAGCAGCTTACTTTGTATCGCTGGTTTTGTTATGCAGAAACTATTCTGTGGTTATTGGGTTTGTTTAGTGCAGCTCGGCTGACATGGTAGCTCCCTGTATTTTTTTTTGATTTCCGAGGAGAATTTTGAACTTCAATCTTCAGTTACCGATTGGTATAGTCAAGCCATGTAAAGGTTTGATGCTCCATGTACAATGTAAGGAAATGTTGAACAAATGATCGTCCAATGGTTAGGGGGTCATCCAGATATCTTTGTCTATAGTTGTGGAAAGTTGTGTGATGCTGCTCAATTGTTTAATTCTGCCTGTGTTTCTTGCTATTAGTCTATGTGTAGATGGTGGTTCAGGGATGGTGGTCTGTACTCATGTGGTTCCAGTCTGTTGTCAAGAATAAGCTTGAATATTGTGTGACACTATTGATGATGATAGTGCCGCGAATACTGCATTTGACGATCATATGTTCTGGAAGAAATTAACCTATTTTAGTGAAGTCATATCTTCATGGGAGAATAAGTTGTTTGATATCTTCGCCATCCAATTAACAATCACTATAAAGCAACTATTGCTGAATGCAGTGGACATATGTAGGTGGGAAATGGTACCCATTGTTATATCTTCACACATTGTTGAAGGTGGTTGAAGTGGCATGTTTGATTATGTTCGATGTGTGACTGGGGAATATGGATGGTTGTATACTTCACAGTTTCTGTCCTACTTCCTTATGTGTGTGTCCATCGTTGGCCAATACAAATCTCTATCATATAACTCCGATGTCTAAAGAGCTTTGATGTGATCAGACTCATGATGGTCATAAATTATGCTAATCATCTGGATTCAGAAACTAACGTTGGGATGATAAATATACTCCCCTCGTTGATCAGAAATCCAGCAACGACACTGCATTGGCTCTTGTCTCCAGCATCTGCTCTGAAGTTACATGACTGTCAGATATCCCAGTCCAGGTGTCACTGGATAACTATCCTGAGATGTTGAATACAAACGAGTATATAAGCTCGGCCTCAGTAATTGATGTTAGGAGGTCATAGTATGTTTCAACTGTCAGAGTTGCAATGATCAGGCCAACAGGCTCTTGTGGCAAATCACATAATTGGACTGACTCTGTGGTCCATGAGCGTGGTCTTTGGTGATATTGAAGTGTTCGATATAAAGGTCATATGACATGGGAATCACTGGCCACCTTGTCTGACATCAGAGCACATTCAATGTTTGCATATACTGAAGGTCCTTGTGGTCACACTGCAATAGGATGTTGCGGCTGGCTGCTTCAAACCAAATGCACAAGTGGATCATCACCTCAACAATCTAAAGAAGATGACATTGCTATGCATGTTCGGCTTACAAATAGTGATGTGAATTACATTTTGCCTGGTGTAAGGGTGCCGAATGAATTTTACTGGGTCAGTGCACGCATTATCATAAGAGTGCTCACCTCGGTCAAAAGAACTATTGCCTTTGCATGTTCGTAATATTGTATCATCTGTGCCTTGTAAAATGTATTCTGCAGCTTTAAAAAACAAAATTTGGCTTCTTCAATCCATTTGTATTGTATATTGCCAATCCCTATTTCTTGTGGCATTGTCTGTTTGGCAATACCAATTGTTTCTGTGTACCAGAGGTGTTGTCTGCGGTCTATATTAACTCTGTAAAGGGAATAGTCAACTGGGAATTTCCAGGATTAACCATTAACAGATCTTAGTAAATCATAGAAGGATATGAATGACCCTTTTGAACCTGGAAATCGGTTAATCCTCATCTTTTTCAATCCTATCCGTTTTTCTGCTGGCAACTTGTATCTCATATGATAAAGCTGAGGCGATAAACATTTTTAACCCCGATTGGCTCTTCTGCTCTTAGTAATAAAAGTTGAACTTCTGATGTTATTGCAGTTCATTCTGGACAAGCTTTTCATGCTGCTACTCATCAGAGGGGTATATCTGGATGTCCTCAAGGTCACACAATACTATATAGTTAATGTAAATTCTCAGACATTCTTTGATATATACCTGAAAGGTTGCTTGTGATTTTGACAGGGCAAATGGCATCAACTTGTAATCAATGTAACTGTAGTGTGTTAAGAACAATGTCTTGCACTAATTACCTTTTTCAATCCGAATCAGGTGATAGGCCCCTGAATGCCCTATTTTTTTCCAGATTGTCATGCTGCACACAAAATCAAGCATATATGTGATAAATGCAAGGGAACTGTAATTTTCATGATCCCTGCATTGTTAGATTGTTAGTCAACATAGATATTCAGCATACTGTCTAACTTCTTTGAAAAGTTAATTGGCATTGCCACAGGTGATGATAACTGCTGTATGAAACCTTTGTCCAGATTTGTATGGATATAGACCTTTGGACTTATCAAATGGAAGCTGTCAAAGAATCTAGATATGCATATATGAAACGTAGAATTGTAATTCCATATTGATTGAATGATCATTTGATGAGTGTGGCGGTATTGTCTATGCCTTTGTTCACTAAAGAACACCAGGGAGATTTCATATGGACAGGGATGCGGCTAGATGCATGTATAGGAACACATTCATGTTGTGGAGGTCCATATGCACTTGATAGCAATCTATTCAAACATCTGACATGGACGGTAAGGGATCCAAACAGTCTGGAAAAGCATAGATTGCCCACATTGAAGCCAAGCTCTGCGGCCCATTGTCATACTTAGTGACTTTGGGAGCCACCACTAGCTCATCGAGTACACCTGTAGGTTACTCTTGTCACTGCTGCGGCCACCTCTCCTAATTTGTAGTACAGTTCCTTGGGTGACCAACCCTTTGTAGTACATTTTAGCTTTGGGAGTCTCACCCCAGGTTGACCAGCACCAGTAGTATCACAACTCCTGTCAGCACTTGCTACCGTTGAATGATACAAAGATTCGCTCAGCATGTTAAAAGTTACCAAATATTCAAAACAAAGATACTAGGCTTTCAAATTGTATATTGTTCAGGCTTGATTTCATTGTTAAGTCACTAGCCCTTCTACCCTCCGAAATTGTGGATGTCTATATATCCCTTTCCCATCACTCTAACAATTACTTCTATCAACACCTTCCTCATAAGTGCTACTACCTTACTATTCTTCATTCCAATTCCCGGTTTTTGATAGCCCATTCACTACTGTCTTCAACACCTTCTGGACCCTACAGCTAAGTTCTGTTAGTTGGTGAAATAGGTCCATTACTTAATTACATAATATAGAATTTGGTGGTGCTGATCTATTGTATCATATTGATCTTATATCCTTCAACCAAATGGTATACCAGGTGCATCAGGGTAAGTAGCCGGTGGGTGCACCGATTTCAATAGATTAGTTGTCTCTAATACCACCTGAGATGCTTTCATTTCTTCACTCTTTTAGGCTCTCCTTTTACAACTGATACCATGAGTTTGCAGAGGATGGGGACAGTAAACACCATCAATTTCATAACAGTGGTGAAGTCGTTTGAATAAACACTTATCTCCTTTCTTTTGTTTGCGTAACTGATGCAGGAATATCTTGTGAAGATTGGATGAAGTGAAGTAATATTGCCAGTACCATGGTAATCGCAATATCTAGTAGTAGAGTGCTCATAGGTGACACTGCTTCAAAGGTACACATTAATGCAAATACTGTAGGTAAATTATGTCTTCCATCAAAGCTGCCCGGCACAATGTGCAATAGGCAATTGGTATTCCAAATGACTAAATGAAACATTAGCAAGCCAATTGACTGCCACATGCAGTGGTTCCGAGGAGTTGTAAGTCAGGTGACTTAATTTCACAGCCATACAGCGGAAACTCATTACCAAGTTCTTTCAGCGCAGTCAGTAATATCATCTGGGTCACAGTCGGTTATCCTAAATTTCCACTTGCCACCGGCAATGTTAGAAGTTATCTTGTTTTCCATGAGTTCCACGATTTGTATCTGTACATCAAAGGCGCCACGAATCTGGTCATATGAGATAACAATAATCGGCAAATCTGATTCCTCAACATCAGACCTGTTCTCCAATTATTAGTGTGCATAATGTCTGTTTTCCCACCCCATTGGAGACTTTATAACTTCGCTTTGATGCTCTGTATACAGGTGAATGTCTGATTATAATGTCGTTCAAATGGCAGGAGCAGCCATGTTGACATTACCATACTCGTAGTACAGCAATCAATTTCTGTTCAAATATGCTGCATCTCACCTAATAGATTTTGAATAAATATTTTGTAAGTGATGTTGAATATATTCAACCTGTTCGTATCACATAAATATGAACTTTAAAAATGAAACATGGGGTGTTCAAGAATAACTCTCAACTTGAAATCAATTCGATGGAACTGGATTTCATCAATCATTTCAAAGCACTATCATTCCTATCCTTTCTGACCATATTACCTCCCCGACCAACCTTTTCCACCCGTTTGGATATTGGAAGAACAATGACAGTTAATCGTCTACTCAGTATTTCATGATTTTGATTTTTCACATGGTATCCAATGGCACTTCCGTTTCCAACTCTTAAGAATGACCGTATACCAGGCAATAGAAATGCTTATTACTTTTGATTTTGCTTGTGTGTACTGGTTGTGACCCCTTCAGCTCTCGTAGATCTGATCCTAAAACCATAGCACTGCCAACATCCTACCCCAACGGACTCTAGACTGGCTTTTTCCTAAGGCATAATGTCTGTTATCTTCTTTATTAAAGTCTCGGGGATACATGACGTGTAATTTCACTTCCTGCATTTGTTGGACTTTTCCGGCTCCTTATGTTGTATAATGCTGGTATTCTTAATGACGTATATGATCTCTGATGCAGCTACCTGGTCCAAAAGGTCCTCATTGGTGTCGATGATTGGCCATTCTTTTAATTTCAGTTTCTACTTGATATCTTCCCATGGCATTTAGTCCAGCATCTCTTTGCTTCCAGTTGATAGTCGATCCAGTCTGTATCCACCAATTATTTACACTATTTACATATGTTATGTTGGACAATTTGATATATTAGTCCATGCGCTAAATTGCTGCACTTGTATGGCAATCCATATATCATTATATTTCTGTTACATACAGTTCAATGTGGGCAGAGTCATTCAAACATTGTTTGGAATCAGTTTGATAGTTGCTGCACCATTCAAAAGGATTCCTTATCACAATATGTGGTAGTGGTAAACACAGCTGATTACTTCAGTAGTCTAGAAGTGAAACTACATATTTGACGGGATTCCATGTACAATGTGCAAATAACAGGTTCAATGAGTCCATCAGAACTGTCAGATGAGCATGAACTTGACTGACTCATTCGCTCTGGCTCATCATCGTGCAAATGTTCATTATTGTTGGTTTTTCTAATGTTTTAGTTTCTCATTAATCATATAATGCAGCTTGCCTCACTATTTTAAAGGCAATTGATTTGGGCATGATCTTTCCCCATATGGTGGGATGGTTGGTCAGAGCTTTAAGTATCCTATTTGGGACCATCATCTCACTTTCATCTTTATCAGTTATCATAACCCGAAGGGGTTGTGGTTGCAAAGGTTCAAGTGAACTTTATTTCAGACAAACCAATTATATTCAATTATGTCATTATCTTCAGTATTATAATAAATTACTACTACCAGTAAAACCCTACGAGAAGAATTGAATATGATAGTTCAATTTGTTCCATTGAAGGATGCTGAGGCTATCCGATGCAGACATTCCACTGTCCCTCAAATGTTGGGCATGTGTAATGGAGTTCAAGAATTGCAGGTGCTGAGATTAGGGGTGCAAATGCATGACTGTTCATAATCGCCTGTTTTTGGGTAGCAGTTTCTGTGTTTGATTGAACTGCATATACAAGTTAAAATCGCATAATACAGAAATAAAATAAAAAATGTCAATAAAAAGCGAAAATAATGAAAGGTCCAATATATGCCAATGAATATTTCAGCTAGTACTTAAATACAAGTCCATTGAGTGGTTATGATTATAAACCATATCACAAGTAGCTGTGGATGTAGATGCATATGTAAGATTATCACTATCATACAAGATCAATTTGTTGGGTGATTATATACAAGGTTCTTACAAGTACTCTGCTACCAAGTCCACTTGTTCGCCAAGTATAAATAATACCAATGTGCACCTAAGTCAAGTTGCAGGCGAAGATGATGTGAAACATCATCTGTTGGGGTGATCCCATTGAATATGTGAAACAAGTATACTAATGAAACATGTGCAGATGACTCCACAAATTCACATTCTTTGGAACTCCCTTAAATAACCTTGACTCAAAATTCGGAGGTTGTAAATAGGCTTGCCACTGTAAGTCACAATTTGGCAACATTATCTCCTTGGCATATGGCCCATACTATATGCAAGTTAGTTTGCAATTCATATCTCGGTATTTGTTTCAATTCAACTGTTGTTGTATTGAGTCTATCAAGGTAAATGAATTGATCGGAATGAGCTGGAGGTCACTCCAGGCAGTATATGAAAACAAGGTCTGTCCCGAAAATCTCATTATTTGATATCACCACCAGGAGGTTAGTTATTGTTTTTCAATTGCACTAGTGTTCACATCAAATTATCAGGTGTTTGTACCGTTGACCAACTTATTTTATCCGCCTAACCCAAACCAGTCGAAGATATTTTCTTTAAACACCGGATCGGTTCGATCCACTACAAACTGATCCGCTTTGTTGGCAAAAATACCTTGTACAGTTGGCAACATAGCTAATTGGAATACTTCCTGATGCTAAACACCTAATGCCAGCACATATGGACTGTAGTTCTATGGAGGGTGGTGCAACTATCCTGAAACCATATTCAAGATTAGCCACAACTTAACATTGGACTACTACAGATACTTGTGCTATTAATTTTCCAGAAGCTCTTTTCCTTTAATGAGGTTAACAATTAATTCCTACACTTCTTATACTAGTAACTCTGAACCCTTTTCACCTATTTATAGGACTGGTTTGTTTACATTAACATGGTAGTGATCCTCGAATACTGCACTGAACCTCCAGACATGAAGGATAATGCAACCCTATTGCCTTTGACCATTTGGTGCCACTATCCAGAAGTGGAATGACACAGTTCTGCATTGGGCACCATTCCAGATGTGCAGAACCAGTTCATCTTACTGCCCTAGCACCACTGAATATAATATCTGCAGAGAGGAGGCAGATACCTGTACCCATGTACTGGAGTTATATATCAGGTACACCGGAATTGATTATTGACTTTGTTAAGCAAGCTTGTTTATTGTAGAACTTTGCTTTTGTTTTTGTTTTCAGTTCCATACTTGTTACCACTTTTAATTTCACATCCAACTTCAATTTTCTCAGTATCACATGAATCAGAATTTACTAACCATGGCCCCTTGCAATACTAACAAAAAGGCCACAAATACATATACAAAAAGACCGCAACCAGTGGAAGTTCAAAATTCACCACTTCATTAAAATACAGTCAAATGAGCACTGAACAAATATCTGAGGATATACACCTGGCTACAGTAGGGACAGGGATGATTTACTTGTAATTATCTTGGCCAGAGAAAATATTATTATATGATTTCAAATTAAGTAGCAGAACAGGTTTTACTCATAATATGGTTTACATGGTTCTTGGGTTATTTCTACAGCTGACACTTCTGGTTACTAATTTAAAGGTCTGTAGCTTTTCACAATCATGCACATATCTAGTTTCCAATGGCTCTGTCTAATTTCGAAATCAATTTAACCTAGTTGAAATGCTTCAAACCAGTCAACATTAGGTACATTGCTACAACTAACAGAACTTGTTATGAACAGATATTTACCCTGCCTCCATGCAGTCTCTGCTATGGCTGCCCTCATCAGGAAAAAAACCACGTCCCGCAACAGACGGCAGAATGTTTAGCGCGCATCAGACGTTTCAGACGAAACCTTTTGAGCCTCATCCTAGAGTCACACTGCATGTGCGTATACACAAACCCTTGCCTTGTCCTTACACCTCCTGACGCAGCATTCCTTACAGTCACCGTTATACAGTGCACATAATTCTTACTGTCCCAGCCATGTAGTGTGCTCACCTTTTGATCCACAACACTAATGATGAAACGTATGAGTGCAATGTACAGCATAACATAACGCAATGTGCACTACATGCGACGTTTTTACGATGCCCTAAATTGCATTCACATGTCGGGCGATGGATACAGTGCATTGACGTTACTGTTGACGATGTTTGAAATTAAGCTCTAATACATACAGTTTCCCGTTTGAAACCGCATACGACACATTGCAGCCAGTCGTCAAAACTACTCTCTCCTCGTCCCAAATGCCATGCTACACATCGCAGCCAGCTTGAAGCCCAACCGCTAACCTACTCTCTCCTTCCCATTCATCCACCGACTCCGACTCTACGTCCTCATCCTCATCCTCATCCTCATCCTCATCCTCATC
>MU122355.1:15800-73687 GCA_014904905.1 Wilcoxina mikolae CBS 423.85 | reverse complement strand
ACTTCAAACACCATGTTATGCTGAAGGCCGCAAGTGGCAAAAGAGCCCTTGGAGCCCTCAAATCACTAGCCAATTCAGAGTCAGGATTAACTCCTCGCGCAGTCCGCCAATTATACCATGCATGTGTTATACCTGTTTGCGACTTTGGAGCCGAAGGATGGTGGAAGGGGCAAGCAACGTATCAACAGAAGTTTGAAACAGTTCAGAACACAGCTCTTCGATGTATACTTGGAGCCTACCATACATCACCAACAATAGCCTTGCACAACGAATCTGCCCTCCCTCCGGTAGCTGTACGACTTAATCACATGCGAAGAAAATAGGCAATTCGAATACTCACATTTCCTGAAATGCACCCAATCCGACAATGTTGCCCATTGACATTCCCTCCATTCTATGTATATCCTGAGTCCAGTAACACAAGTGGACCCTGGATTCCTTGGGACAGCATGCAACAGAATAATCGCAAATTTGAAACACGTCTCATTGAAATGTTATCTACTCTCAGTCCCTGGATTTCAAACAGCTCGGAGATTGAAACCTATTCTACTACCGTCTGCCCACCATGGACCGAAAGCAGAGTCAAAACACACATTAGTCTCCATCCAAAAGAAAAGGAAGCCAAAGCACACGAAATCCAGTACGCAATGTTGAAAAGAGATAACCGCAATATTGTGTGTTATACGGATGGATCAATGTTGATGGAAAACATTGCGGCAGGAACCGTTGTGGAAATGACAGGAGAAGAAGTCATGGAAGCGACCTACCCAATGGGCCATCAACAAGAAGTTTACGATGCCGAATTACTTGGAATTCTTAAAGCTGCACAAACATGCTCTCAGATATGTCAACGTAATAACCTCACCAAAAGACACATATGGATATTCACAGATAACCAAGCTGCCATACAACGTCTCAATACTTTCAAACCCGGCCCTGGACAGTCCACTTCCCTGGCACTCTCCAATATCTCCAACAACCTCCATGCACTCAAGACTACGATTACAGTACAATGGGTTCCTGGCCATACAGATGTACCTGGAAACGAACTTGCCGAAAAGTTTGCAAAACAGGCCACTCTCGAAAAACCACCTACCTACTATCATACCTCCTTATCCTACCTTAAGAGGGTAACTCGAGCAGCCAAAATGCAGGAATGGGGTGAGTGGTGGATGCAACACCCAGCAAAGGGAAAGAACTACGTTGGAACTTTCCGTACCAAACCAGACCAGATCTTCACCAGTGGTAACCGCCAGTTTACCTCAACTGTTACACAATTACGAACAGGCCATGGTTACTTCCGCAGTTACCTATACAAAATACCAACAAACTCTGATGACTCCCCACACTGTCCATGTCGCTATGGAGGTCCCCAGTCACCAGAACATCTTCTTTTAAGATGCCCATTATATCAACGTGAAAGACAAAGAATGCGGAAAGAAATTGGAGTGGTTCACCCTCGATATCTCTGGAAGTATCTTCTATATACTGACAAAGCAATGCAACCTTTGAAACATTTTCTGCACGACACACATATGGCAACACGAAGGTGGTACTTGGGCCAATTCCGGAATGATGAATACCTTGGGCAGGGTAACAATCGGATTGTGGGTCAGGGAACTGTCAACAATGATGTGGAGGAACATCATAGCGAGAGTGGAGAGGACGATGAGAGGCAAGAGGAAGAATCCGAAGGGGAAGGGCTGGTGGGATAGAATGAGCGCAGAAGAAAGGGGAAGGGTGGAGGAGGGTAAACTCCAGGGGGAGAGCCCGCATGATATGCAGGACCAGGTTGAACGAAACTGACAAATTTCCCACTATTGTACTAAGTGTGTTACAGACCACTATGTTTGTTTTTGCAAATTTCTTTGTAACTAGAGCAGGGGTGACAGGAGGCTGCGGAGCGGTGCTACCTAGCCAGGGGTTTTTCGTTTTTCCTTTGTTCGGTTTCATTTGTTATGCTTGTTCATGGTTATTTGTTTGTACTTCACCGGCCATAGCCTGCGGGCTGTACGCTGTATGATGAATAAATAAATAAAAAAAAAACTTCATTCTGAAAGTAAAGAAGCTGTGTGAAGTATTTCTGGATTCCTTTTTCCTTGATTGGATGGAATGCATAGAAGCAAAGAAGGATTTGAGTATGTCCAATTTGACTAGTTGTGTTGTTGAGGTGATTGTATTGAGTTTCTCACATTTCAGCTGGATCGTCTATATTCTTAATGTATGCAAGTATATAGTCAGAGCACCTGATGTGAATTTACACTTGAGCTTTGCCGGCTCATGTTTGCCAATAGCATTATTGAGATTGAATTTCTGAGTTAGAGCTAACAAGAAGGTGCTGTTCACTGTTAACAAATGTGTATGTATACATGATAATGAGTACACTTCGAATCTTGTCACTTCAAATAGGATAGTTTGCTTCAGAGAGCTTTGGAATACTTCCCAGGTATAAGGACATATGCCCTCAAACGAATGGATATGCATATATACAGTTGCAAACAGAATAAGTGATAAGGATGATGATATCAATTGTAGAGTATTATAAGTAAGATAATCACCAGTGTACAAAAAGCACTTTGGGAGGTGATTATATATGAAGGGTGGTTATCCAACTTCAGTGGGTAAGTGCATCCCAGCAGTCAAGTATACTTACGATGTCAAGTGTACTTACGAAGTCAAGTACACTATCAAGGCCATGCATACCTGCAAGACAAAGTGCTCTTACAAGGTCAAGAACATCTGACACTACCATTACATCATCCCCCTCTTTATCCACAGACCTCCTGAGCTGCAACCTATATAGGAATAAAGAAAGTCAAGATAAGGTGTGTACACCTCTATATGTCTGCATAAGTCCTATCACCGATCGATACCATCACAGCAGCTCCACAGCAGGTTCAGTATCCAGGGAAATCCACTTCCAGTTGAAGGTGGTACAACCCATACTGATACGATTTCTTCTGGGCCAAGTCCATTCGAAGTGAAAAAAGAAGAACAGAAAAACAGAAAACTAAGAAACCATGTGATTTGCCTCCAATCCTCCTGATCCTCCAGAACTTCCGAATCCTCCATAGCTCCTGAATCCTCTATAGCTTCGGCTTCAGATCGATTATGGCCGAAGCTTAGTTTAATACTCCTGATAAAACTTGTTGACCAGTTTATGAGCATTTTTGAGATTCTGTGCCGAATCTCAGTTTCTGCAGAGGTAGTTGTAACCGGCCTACTGAATGGGATATTGGAGCATTTGGTAGTATCGCTTGGAGGAGAATCTGATCGACTTCCGATTCATCTGTACCATCGACAATTGTTGGTTGTGGTTCTGATCGCTGCTGACTCATAGCAGGTGGTACGTACCTATCAAGCAGAAAGATATGGAATACATTGTGTATACGTATCGTCTTTGGTAAGTCGCATCCGTAATTATTCTTATGGATAACTTTACATACCATATATGGCCCAACACGTATCTTGTTCAACCCCTTAGACGCTCTCATTCTCTCGATATTTCGAGTTGAAAGCCAAATCTTATCTCCGTCCTCAAACATTATTTCTTTGCCACAGGTATACTTTTCCTGCTGGGTTTGAGCTTCCGCCAGGTTGTCTGTGAGGATTCGGTGTGTCTCTTCAAGGGCAGTTGCCCTTGAATCTGCCTTGACTCTCCTTTTCAGGTGGACTTGAACTGAGTTCTTGGTTGCCTTGACCTGCATCATCGGATGGTAGTTATAGTTGGTCCAAAAGGGAGTCATCCTGGTCCAAGAATGCACAGCGTTGTTGTACCTGAATTCTAGCAATGCTAAGAGCACCAATTAGTTATCCTGCTCATAGTTGCAGAAGACCCAGAGGAACTGCTCTATCATCTGATTCTGCCGCTCCGTCTGGACATCCTTCTGCAGATGGAATGCGGCTGATAGTCGATAATCCAAACTCCAGTGTTTTAGAACTCTTGCAAAGGATTGACTAGTGAATTGGATACCTCGGTCGGTGATGATATTGTCAGAGATATCGGGTTTGCAGATTACATGTTTGAAGAAAAACCTGGTCAGCTCTACTGTGTCGATATCATTTTTGCAGGGCAGATAGGTCATCATCTTTGTCAGTCGATCAATGATGACTAAGATCCCTATGTATCCAGATGCAGTTGATTCTGACAAGTCTGTGACAAAGTCCATGGTCACATATTTTCTGGGATGTGACTGTGGAGGCAGTCGCATATTGATTCTGTGACACATATACTGTGAGTCCTTGATTCGGTGACATACTTCACAGCCTCTAAAGTATTTTATCCTGTCTGCATCCATCACAGGCCAATAGAAATATCCAGAGAATAATTTAGTAGTTTCAAGAGCTGCAATATGACCGGACTCAGGGTTATTATGGAAGAGACTTATCACTTTGCCATGGAGTATACCGTCTGCAGGGACAAATATCCTCTCATAGTAGGTGAGATTTTTACCGATGACACTCCATTGATTCATATCTTTGGCTTTGGCATTGACTATATCTATTGGATTATCGACTAGCTTACCCGAGATGTTGACCACCAATGGATCGGAAGCTTAAGATTTCTTTATTGCCAGTAGGAGGTCATTGTAGGGTTTAACTGCCATGGTCACTAAAACCCATTCAATAGGATTCTCGTCACTGATATCATCATTGGGCCTTTTCGATAAGCTGTTGGTACGGTTATGTGTACCTTCCATGGGTTCGATTGTGAAGTGGTATGGCCATAGAATCTTGGATCAGCATGCTCATCTCCTGAAGAGTACTTTTGACATTAAGAAATATTGAAGATTCTTTTGGTCGCACTATATACAGTCTGTGTGGTTGATACAATCCAGATAGTATCGCTATTACTTGACGATCTGAATGATAGTAAAGAGTTCCCACTCGTACAGGTCGTTATTGTGCTCTGCTGGAGAGTGCTTCTGGGAGTAAACATTGACTGACCAATGAGTTCTGAAGCAATCATACAAGTTCAGGATGCCTGCAATCGCAAAGCCGCTTATATCTCTCTTGAGGATGATTGGCTTGGCTGGATCAAAGCGCTGCAACATCGATACCATGGAAAAGACAGTCTTGAGTCTCCGGAAGTCAAGCTCTGCATCTCTTGGCCACTCTAATTTTCGCTTTCCTGTAGCCTTCTTTAGCAGGGTCGATATTGGTGCCATTTTCCCCACAAATTTCCGGATAAACCTTCAATCGAAGTACATGCACCCAGGTAGAACATGTATATCCACTACAAATGTAGGATTCGGTCAATCTTCGATCATGGAGATATTGTATGTTTCCATGCTGACCTCTTGGGTACTCATGATGAAGCCGGAGAATTGGATCTCTGAGACTCCAAATTCCCACCTCTGTACCTTGCAATAGAGGCCATACTCCTGCAGCCATTGCAGTACATTCTGTATGTACTCATCATGTTCCTTCTCATCGGTGGTGTAGATCAGGATTGTATCGAAGTAACACATGGAAAGGTCATCATTGTAAGGTTGCAGGCAATTGTTGATGTAAGCCAGGAAGGTATCCAATACCTTTATCTAGCTGAATGGCATGATCCTGTACTGGAACCGACTGTATCTGATTCGGAATGTCATCTTGTACTCGTCACCTTCTTTAATGTGAATAAGGTAATAAGTATCGCAAAGGTCAAGTTTCGTAAATATCCTGGTACAACCAACACGCTCAAGCATATCTGAGATCAATGGAAGGGGGAACCCATTGGGAAGAAAATCAAGTTGCGCTGCAGACGCCAGAATATCTAGGGTGCATTGGATGCATCAATCGAAACCTCTTGAGTCTCGTCATACTCTGGTACCACCCTGGCACTACAGACGCAGCATTTGCATCCGGACGCACTTCCAGACACAGCATTTGCATCCATACACACTTACAGGCGGAGTATTTGTGTCCTCACATACTTATAGGCGGAGCATTTGCATCCTCACACACTTACAGGCAGAGCATTCATTGCCAGATGCAGTACACTGAATAGTCGCAGACTTGATTTCCACTCACAGCCTTGATTTACCAGGGCAGTCAATTGATTACTTAAAGTCACACTTGATTCACAAATATATTGCTAACTATATACAAAACTTAATCATGGTAGATCTTGGATGCACTTGGGGCAGCACTTGGAACTAGTTTACGGGTAGAGAAAGACGATTGAAATTGACTGACTTACCGCTGACTGGACGCGATCGAGCCGTGCTGGCTGCACGCGATCAAGCCGTGCTGGCTGCACGCGATCAAGCCGTGCTGGCTATACGCGATCAAGCCGTACTGGCTACACACGATCAAGCAGTGCTGGCTACATGTAATCGAGCCTTGCTGGCTACACGTGATAGAGCTGTGCTTGCCCTTGGCTGACTGTATGCGATAAGCAGATCTGGACAGAATCATTAGCATTTCGATCAGGTACACTTGAAGGTCAAGCTGGGCTGGCTGTCGACTGACTAGACGCGATCGAGCTGGGCTGGCTCACCGCTGGTTGGACTCGATCGAGCCGTACTGGCTGCAGACGATTGAGCTGTGATGGCTATACTTGATCGAGCTTTGCTAGCTCTCGGCTGACTGTATGCGACGAGCAGATCTGGACGAAAACATTAGCATTTCAATCAGGTGCACTTGGAGGTCGAGCTGGGCTGACAGTCGGCTGGCTGGACCCAATCGAGCCATACTGGCAAACCGCTAGACATGATTGAGTCGGGCTGGCTCTCGGCTGGCTGTATGCGACAAGCAGAACTGGAAAGAAATATTAGCATTTCGATCAGGTGCACTTGGAGGTCAAGTCGGGCTGGCTCACCGCTGGCTGGATGCAATCGAGTCGGACTGGCTTTCGGCTGACTGCAGATGATCAACAAGAACCAGCTGGTTACCTCAGTTAAAATTGTCTGTACATCTGTTAGCATTTCAAATAAAGAGAGTGACTGTGTAGGAGGGAGAAAGAAGTATCATAGATTTGAACTTAGAACTGAGAACTTAAAACTTAGAATTTAGAGTGCAAATGCGATTGAAAGTAAGGGGGGAAAATGGTCAGACTATATATGAAGGGCGCTTACTCAGCATCGGCTGCCAAGTGCACTTATGAGGCCAAGTGTACTTACGGAGCAAAGTGCGAGCCAAGTGCACTTACAAGGCCAAGTGTACTTACGGAGCCAATTGCGAGCCAAATACACTTACGAGGCCAAGTGCACTTACGAGGTCAAGTACACTTACAAGGCCAAGGGAACTTACGAGACCAAGTATACTTTTGAGGCCAAGTGCACGTTTGAGACCAAATGCACTTTTGAGGCCAAATTCACTTACAAGCCAAGTGCACTTATGAAGCCAAGTGCACTTATGAAGCCAAGTGTACTTACGAAGCCAAGTGCACTTACAAGCCAAGTGCACCTGGTACCGCCATTATGCTGGGTCTCGGCTGGCTACACGGGATCGAGCCAGGCTGACTCTCCGCTGGCGAGTGATAATCGAACTTGGCTGGCTCACGGCTGGCTGGATATGATCGAGCTTGGCTGGCTCATGGCTGGCCGGAGATGATCGAGCTGGGCTGGCTTCCGGCTGGCTAGACGTGATCGATCCAGGCTGCCTTACCACTGGCGGGAGGTGATTGAGCCGGGCTGGCTGGACGCGATCAAGCCAGACTGGCTCTCCGCTGGCAGGCGATGATCGATGTTGGCTGGTTAATGGCTTGCTGGAGATGATTGAGCCCGGCTAGCTCTCCGCTAGTGGGAGATGATCAAGCAGGGCTGGCTCTCCGCTGGCTGGATGTGTTTGAGCAGAGCTGGCTCTCTGCTGGCGGGATATGATCGAGCTGGGATAGATCTCAGCTGGTTGGACTCGATCGAGCTGTGCTGCCTTACCACTGGCAGGAGATGATTGAGCTGGGCTGGCTGGTCACGATTGAGCCGGACTGGCTCTTTGCTGGCAGGAGATGATCGAGCTGGGCTGGCTCTCGGCTGGCTAGTCACGATGCAATTGGAATGGCCAGATGAAGAACACAGTATATTAAGCGTCTCAAGGCTCTGTGCAGAGTGATATGTGACCATGTGAATACCTAGCACCAGGAGTTGTTTTTGCAGTGCCTCACATCATATCGTCACAGACTTACATGTTACCCTGCATACGGACGTACAAGGCGCTCCTGGCATACCACCGACATCCAGGTATAACTATTACGTCCGGACGCAGGGATTTATTCCCAATGCCGATACTTGAGTGTACTGCGTTGAGAGCTCGGTAGTCTAAACAGAGTCCCAAGCTGCTGTCATTGTTTATTGTAAATAGTATCGGTACCACCGCTGGTGATAATTACTGCAACATGAAATGATTGGCCAGGTTTGTCTCTATATGGACTTTGAGAGTTCTCAACTCAACCTCTGACAGGTTATAGATACACCCATATGGCAGCTTGTACCTGGGTTCCAGATTGATCGCATAATCAATTGATCAGTGCGGTGGCAGCATCTCTGCCTTAGTCTTACTAGAAACCTCTACTAATTCCAGGTACTTGGCAGGAATATGACTGCCAACGTCTGTGGGTACCATGTCAGGTGTCGAAGCTCAATCTGTGCTCATTAGCTTTGTGCGCATAGTCTTGAAATTGATGTGAAGGTTGGTATCCAGGAGCCCTTGTCATAATGAGTTATCCTCGTTGGGAACCCCTATAGTCCAGTACTCTCTTTATGACTCGGGAAGCCGGTAGCAGTCATTCAGATACCTTCACTGTGTAACTCCTCTGCTGTAACTACCACTGCTGCATTCTGCTCGCCCATCCAGTATCGGAGTGTCTAACCTGAGATCCCATTCTATGATACTCCCAGCTGCCTGTTACACTCCGCAAATCATAAGGTGAATGCCTCATCGACCGCATTGCTCTCAAGATGGTCATCAAAGGTGGTTGCCCCAAGGAAACATATATCCAGAGGATAACCACCGCTCTCCTGCAAAGTTACATTGGTATCTTCATATAGGGTTCCATCATGCATCAGCAAAGTCAATTGTCCAGTCCCGGAAGCCCCCGAATCCTCCAGAGGTTGTGGTGGTTGATTTTGAATGATGTAGTCTGCAGACCCTCTGGAAGTCCTCTGGGACCGGCAAATGCAGCCTCAGCGCACTCCCTTGTTCTCTCAGAAGCCTTGAAGCTACTCTGGAAGATTCCTGTATCGCAATAGTATACTCCGTATCCACTTCTGATGCCTCTAAGTGTGCTCCAGGAGATTTTCGAAGCACAGCAAAGTCCTCCGTGGCCACGTATGAGCTCTCTTTGGAGCTCCGGTATGTTCTAGGATCACTCAGGAGTACCTGGATCTATTACTTCATTTCCAGATGGAATCATGGTGTGTCACCCATTTTCAGATGCACCTGTAGCATCGCATATATCTTTGGCATTCATCTACTGCAGCCTGCTGCTATCCACTAAAATGACATATATCCATGCTGCTCTCCAGCAGTACCTCGACACCACCTTGACAAAAGAAACACAATCTCTGAAGAACACAACCCCCTAGAAACACAATCCCTGAGAAACAGACTCTCACTTGAACACAGCTGCCAGGTCCTCTGTTTCCTCCCCTGCTACATCTGGTACTACATAATGGGTCGAGTACTCGGTAGAGCTGGCAATTGTTGCATCCATATAGCTGCCCATATCCTCAATGATGGCCGACTGGCGACCAGGACCAATGGAATTCCAGTGTCTCCAGCATCTCTCGTACAAGGCTATATCAAACGTTAGTAGCCGTTGATTATAGGATCAAGGGAGTATACTGATGGCTGAATATCTCCCTGCGTAAGTCCTGAGAGGGTATGCTCTTCTTTACTTTCTCATAGTCCCTCAAGGTGCAGTTGAGTGCGGTTGCCACCAAGCAAATCAATTGAGGAGTCATTCTCTTGTCCCGAAATTTGTTGCAATGCTCTTGTCTGCCAAGATGGGTATTGGAACCGAAGCAGTGAGAAAAAATCAGCACGACAGGCTCGCTTCTCGCAAACCACTAGACTTACTTCGTACCGTTTGGGAGATCTTCCCATTTCCCAATCCAAGAGTCATCATTCATCAAAGCAGCAACCTGCTGTAGACGTAGAAGCTTCTCTTCTATCTTCAACGAGTGCAGTGAAGTCACCATAAGCCTCACTGTAGTGACTAGTCGACTCCGCATACCACTGATTTTTCCCTGCAACTGTATTGCATTGAAAATTAGTATCATCAAACTTTGAGACCCGGAGAATACTTCGGAAACTCACAATTCAACGTATCAGGGTATCGATGTGCTCACTGGGTCTACCATGGCACTCTCACATATGTTGCGTGCTGTTGACTGCGCCAACAGCTCTGTGCTAGACAGTCATGATGTCAAGAGCTTTATCCCATGCTTTATCGCAAATGTCCAATTCATCCTCTTGAGAGGCCGGCCAGGGGTTTTCAGCATATAGAACAGATCTCAAGAAGTACTTTGGTAAATCTAAAGCTGCTTTGTTATGGAGTGGTACCTTGCTATCCTGGTTGCTCTTCATTTCCGATACACCTTCAATAGGTGGAGGGGCAGCTGAGAGATTCCGACTCCTTGCAGGCTGCCATCTGGAATGGTTCACTGGAACAAGGAACGTCGTATCTTGGCTAGAAGATCCAGACGGAGTGCCTTGAGGTGATTGTGAGTACGTCGACAACCGAGAACGGTCTCCATCTGTGCTCCTGAGGTTTGATTTGGATTTCATTCTTTGCAGTCAGTTAGTCACCTGGACGGTATCTGAGTGAGCCCTTTTCGGGCCTTTTGAGCCTGTATTGCGACTGCGTCTAATCTGTCCATGAGGTGACAGTTGGTCATGATCTTCATAGTCCGAATTGGTGGTGGGATAGTTGTCATACTCTTGGTGTTCATCATCGTCTTCTTCGACATCGTCCAGTTCATTCTGGTGGCCCTGAAGGTTAGCTTGATACAAATTCAGGATTCATCTGGCCTTACATGTCTGGGAACATCTAGAGAACCTTTTTGACTGGCTGTCCTTGCTGAGCGCTCCAAATCTCGCTCTTGAGAATCAGTTAGGTTAGGACATTGCGAGGCCATAGGTGATGAGAATATATCTAAATGTGATTTGAGAAGATGAGGTCCGAATAAAGCTTAGGTGCACTTGGATAATCTCTGTTTTCTTATAGGAAGCTGAAGGTGATATAGTGGTTCGCATCAAATGGGACAACCTATTCATTCCCACTGAAGTTGAGGAACACCTGAGCTGCTAATCCGTATACTGAGTTTAGGGATCTGTTAGTGAGACGAACAGATATTCGGGCTTCAGGACTGCTTATCAATATGAGGTGGCTAGATTCAAACTCAGACGTAGTTGAGCTAGTTAGTTTTCATTTTCTTTGCACGTTAGCACTGAATGTTGTAAGGGGAAGGGTGGAGGAGGGTAAACTCCAGGGGGAGAACCCGCATGATATGCAAGACCAGGCAGAACGAAACTGACATATTTTTCACTATTGTACGAAGTGTGTTACAGACCACTATGATTTCTTGAATATTTCTTTGTAACTAGAGCAGCGGTAACAGGAGGCTGCGGAGCGGTGCTACCTAGTCAGGGGTTTTTCGTTTTTCCTTTGTTCAGTTTCATTTGTTATGCTTGTTGTTGGTTATTTGTTTGTACCTTACCGGCCATAGCCTGCGGGCTGCATGCTGTATGATGAATAAATAAATAAATAAATAAATAAACTGAATGTTGTAGTGCTGTACTCAGTTACCAGTAGCTCGACATGTTCAAGCATGAGCAGCACACAGTCGGCAGGCTCAGTTCGAATAACAAGAGCTCTAATAGGCGAACCGGTATGAATCATCTTAGTTAGCGGTCGAATATCCTTTCTATCAATCTGCAGGAAGTGCCACTTCAGGTTCCCACTGCCATGGTGATCGTGCTGGGCAAAGTCGCATTCCATGTCATGGGAGAGCATCAGAATCTGAGATGTACCCCTTGGGCAGTTTCCGTTTCTCAAAATTGGGAACTCGCAGCGATAGAACTTATGCAGCACTGCACCGCAGCTATATGTAATCTCAAGCTGAATGCACATTGTATCTGCTGTAGTGTGAATCGTGTCTATCCAGATACAGTCAGTTCACCTGCAGAAAAGATCCACTGGGGGAAAGTGTTTACCAAATGGTAGATAGAATAGGAGCTTTAGTCCAGGTGGAGCTGTGATGATTCGAATGGCAGGCAGGCGGATTAAGCTGTAGGTGTGTAGAGATGATAAAAAGGGATGAGATGGAATGGAGCAGAAGGGACAAAAACATCATGTTATGTTGGCGGTTGCCAGAGAGATACTCCAGGGCACACCTAGCTCCTATTCGGAAAAATCGAGTGACTATCAGCTGGATGATGTCGAACCTAAGCATCTATTCTCACTCAATCTTTGCATACTCTGGAAGCTTTGAGCTGGAGCTCAGTCTGTCGCAAAAGCTTGGGCGGGCTGAGCACACATATGAAACATTGCTAGTACCACTTTGGAAGCTGAAAGTGTTGACAGAGCTTAGTCTCAGTGTGGGTAGATACACTGGAGATAGCGTAGGAAATTAGGATCGAATGTATTGCTATTTTAAGTACAATCCGAACCGTGCAGTCCATGCCTTTTCTTTCTATTTCTGGTTTGGGAAAGCAAATTTCACCTGACAACTCAATCACTGGGCTCCTTCACCCTCGACCACCACCATAAGTAATTCTTCACAACTGCATTCTGTTTCTCACGTGATATCAAGTGAATATACATTGTAACCCAAAGCCATCGATTCTCTAACATCTAGACCTAGTGACACATGAGAGATAATAGAGATACAGAAGATCTAGCCCATTTTAAAGAAGAAACCCAGTAATAGCAGAAAACATACTCCCACTCGAACTCCATACAACTGCAAAACATACACTAAGATGCACTCCAGCAAATCAAAAAAACATTCTAAACGACCCATCAATGAAATTCCAAATCCATGCTCACCTAGAAATAACCGAGCAGCTATTCCGATTACAACAACATTCCAGCCTGAATGGGAGTCTCCTCAATGCGTGTTTTGAGAACGTTGTAGACGTCCCCCATGCTTATCATCAGACGATTCATCAGTCCATGCAAAACACGTAGCTGAGTAGTACCATTGACCATATGGAGTGCAGTCACTCTATCATCAATACCGTTTAGTTCAGTGTTGACAAGCCAGGAGTGAGACTTACGCATCTGATCCAGTCGCACAATCTGTCCAAAAGCTTGCTGCTGGTCGTTGAGAACTTAAGGATTCTGAAGAATCACCGCATAATTGGCAGCGACGAGGTTGAACCCAGTGCCCCCAATCTTGGTGGTGGAAATGAAGACAGAGTACCTGGGGGAATTCTGTAAATGCCTCATAACCTCGCTACACCTGTCGGTAGAATCTTCGGAGATCATGCGAATGAACTGGATGTCTTGATTGAAATGGCAATGAATCTACCATGCCAGATGGCGAACCTGGCCTGTCAAAGGACAAAAAAGTTCAGCCTTCTGAGGAAGCGGAAAAAGGACAGGAGAGCCTGTACCAGGCTGGTCATACATCTCAGGAACAGTCGCCGAACTGCTGATCAACTCAGGGAGGAAAGATTCTCGGAGCCCTCTGAAAATCGGTCCCTCCACAAAACTGCTGGCATCTCACTCTTCCTTCCAACTGCCATCGGCAAAACGATCACCTTCTTGCTCCAACGGTAGTGAAACGTAAGCAAGCTGCCAGCGATGAATCTACCAGGTGACCCCATGCTCGCCTTCAAGCTTCTGCCTCTTGAGTCAGGTAACAACATCATTGAGCTGCTTCTGTTCATCTTGAGACCACTCCAGCGCGACTGGATTGAAATCCTCCGATGGGATATAAATCAGGGGTGCACCTGAAGCCAGCCGCGACTCTGTCCATCGGGAGATTGTTCATACCAAAGTGACTTCGGTCATCACAGAAGCAGCTTCCTGCTGAGCTTCAGTGGAACTTTCGTTGACGACGGCGGGTTGAAGAGTGGTGATTGCTGACAATAAAGCCTCGGGACCATGTGCTTCTACTGATCGCTCATTCTCAGGTGCATCTGAATTTGTGAACAACTACTGAGTTGTGTTTCCCCAGTCCTTCAGTGAGTGGTATACCGGTATCGCTGTAACTTGCACTTTGAAACCAATTTGGACTTCAGATACTACGGACCAACCATTGGACTTCGGACCGTTCAAGCGGTTCGCCTCATCGAAGATTTCTCACAACCACTGACAGTTCATAAGCTGGCGAACTGTGTCGTTCTCATTTCTGTGTATCCGGCTGGTGAACGTATCGTAGGTGATCATGTAGATGTCCCACCATCTCTCAGGATATTGCACAGTGAAGTTGAGGTGTGCGTGAGTCAGGTCGCCAGCATCTTCTGCTCAGAGATCACAAACTGAAATGAGAGTCCCTTTCGTAATGGTATTGATTGCTCCGATAAATGTCGCCCAGACACTTGGGAGTACCAAAAAGAGTACTGGATTCCATGGCGGGAGATTAATTGTCTGCTTATCATCGAGCAACTGGAGAAGACAACAAGGAACAGGGTTAGGGTGAGTACAAGGGTACCATTGCTTCTGAACAGTGCTGAGGGTTGAGAAGCCCATTTCCACCGCCTGATACCATCCATCAAGCGAGAGGTTAAAGAGCACCGGTAGTTATATCTCATGGTGATTTGTCACATCCTCCATAATGGACTTGGCATAAAGAGCCGCAGCCCAGATGGTGAACTTCTTCCCAAGTCCCATTTCATCAGCCAGGAGTACCCAAAGAAGGTCCACATCGAAGATCCATCTCCACACAATGAACCAAATCGCTCAGATCTGATGTGCAAGAAATCTTACTTCTGAAAATTGCTGCAAGGTGTACTTTGGCCCTGGAATGGCATCCGCTGGTGAATCTCCACCTGGCACAGTACCGAGTAATACAACTGCTTCGTCAAGACACTCATACTCGAAGGCGTTGTTGATAGTACCCATATGAGTATCATCCAAAACTTGCCCTGGCTCATCACCTTGCGGCTTGATCAGCTCTTTGGCGAATTGTAGATCGCTGTCTACAATATCGGTGCTCTGAATTTTCTTCACCAGGGTGGCAGGAGTACTTGGGATCGGTGGCATAGGCAATCAATGTAGTCATCTGGCTGGGCTGGGGCCCTCCTCTTGCTGGGTATATCAGGTAGTGTACTGGGGGTTCTGGGAGACTTCCTTTTGGGTGTTTGTGGGGGTGCTCCCTACAAGGAATTCCAGTTAGCCCAGAACTTCATTCATCACTTCAGGCACTCCTAATCTACTAACAGGACGTTCTCAGGCAGGTCCTCCGCATCTCAATTCCACAGGTTCACCTCAAGGAGCAAAGTCACTACTTCAGGTGCAACTGTACTGAAGTTCTGGACCTCTCCATTCCATGTTTCCTGGTTCCAAAAACCGCCACAAAGCTCCTCCCCAACTGTATCTCTGGCCTCTCGAGCAGCTTCTTCACTCAACTGACAGCAATATACGGTCTGGAGAGTGAAAGGGCCCTTTGGCTTTGCCTTAGCGAACCACTTCGGAAGTTGGAAATATTCTTCAAGTTCTTGAAATGACCTGAATAGAGATTCAGAAGTGGCATCTCTGCGTACCTGCACCACAAACGACTTGTTTTGGATATCGGCCACCTCAATATTCGGCCATTTGGGAGGGTGTTCAACACTGCTACCCTCCACCTTGGGCTTGTCACCATCTCTCATCCCTTTCTTTTTGTGACATTTTACGACCCTGGTAGCTATCTCTCGCAGGTCGTTGCAGAGATTTCGGATAAAATTGTGAATCCAGTCATACATGATACTCTCAGAATCATCAAACTGGTCGAGTGGTAGGAACTGCTCATAATACTGGATGAAATCTGAGATAGCTGCTTCCCAAAGTTCGAACCCGGTACACCCCTCGATCCGTCTCATCCTCAAACAGAGTAGTCCCATCACGCATTGAGGGTGCCAAGAAATTGGCCATTTGTGCCAGACTGTAATACCGAGAGCGTCACTCCAGGTTTACCAGTACAAGTAGTATCCTTACTGCTTTCAGGACTTGCTTGGGATAGAAGTTATAAAGATTCGCTCAGGATGTGAAAATCACTTAAAGATAAAGATTCAAGACAAAGATATTTGGCTTTCCAATGTATATATTGTTAAGGCTTGTTCTCCTCGTCAAGAAGCTTTCCCTTCTACCCTCGAAGATTCTAGAGGTCTGTATACCTCTATCCTCTCGCTCTAACAATTACTTCTATCTACGCTTTTCTCATGAGCTCCTCTACCTAATCTGCCCTTCGCACCAATGCCCTTCCTGCCCTTCAGTGCTCTTTTGGACCTTCCGTATCATTCCGCTCAGATCTCTAACTCAGACGAATGGAATCCCTACTGACATCAGTTGTTCGGACTTCTGTGGTCCGGACCTATCGTACCCTTTCGATCTCTTTGCTTCAAGACGAATGGTATCCATTCGATTGTGAGGGATATAAGAAGCTTCATCAGCTATGCTGCAAATGCAGGTGCTTTCGTAACTACAGCCTCTCAACTGTCTTCGCATTATCGATGGCATGAGCTGGCAGGACATCGTCCCAATTACCACCTCAAACTACTTATCAGTGGTGTGGTTGACTGTATGACAGCTCATCTGATTGCGTTTGGTGCGAGTGATATCTTGTGTAGTTTCGATGACGACCAGAGATGGCACTTGTACTATCCCGATGTGGCTATCATCGAGTGATCGTAGGTGACCCCGCTCCGATGGCCTTTGGTGATGTACAGCTTTGTGAGGTGTAACACTACCCCCCTCCTTACAGAGTTCGTCTCTGAACAATCATACTAATCTGCTCTTCATTGCCTTTGGTAAAAATAACCCCTTGTATCCAAAACCCAAAATCCCTCCTTTCCTCCTTGGTAAATATGTGACCGCTTGTGCCCCAAAAACCAATTCCTTTTCCTAGGTGTCTTGCTAGCGATTAAAAACCCTTCGTGGGGAAAAGGTGCTAGCGTAACCTCTTGTCCTTAGCTGCCTGGGGATTCCGCTTATGATTATCCCTTGATAATCCCTTGTCATCAAAGTTCTCATAATGTTCCTCAGTCCAATCTGCTTCGTCTGGATACCCTTTCCATTTAACCAGATATAGCACCCTCTTTCGTTCCTTGCTATACTGGCTGCCCATGATGTCTTCAACCTCATAGCCTGTTTCGTATTCGTAGCCTTGTACATCATAACCTAGTTCGTTTCCTTCACTGGTGGTGAGTTCAGGTACAGGTCTGATGGGAACAGTAGCCGTTGAATAGGATTCAATAAGAGAGACATGGAAGGCATTATGGATTCGCCAACGCTTAGGCAACTCAAGCTTTAATGCGGTGGGTGAAATTACTTTTAGCACCCTGAAAGGACCATATAGCTTCGCATCTAGCTTTCTAGATGGACGTCTGGTCTTTGAGTTCTTTCCATTTAGCATTACTAGATTACCAACCGAATACTTCGGAGGTTCCTTAGTACGCTTATCATGGTACCTCTCCATGATTTCTTGTGCCTTCTCTAAACCTTTTCGACACAGGTTATTCACACTTGACATTCAATGAACGTAGTTCCTTGATGTCGGATTCTTTGCCTCTGCTTCACCGGGCAAATTCATTAAACGATCAAACCCATAATTCGCAAAGAAAGGTGACATGCCAGTCGCAGTGGTAAGTGAGTTGTTGTAGGCATACTCTGCCATTGGCAACATCTCAGACCAGTTATCCTGTTCGTAGTTGCAGTAGTTCCTCAGGTAGCATTCTAGCATCTGGTTTACTCTTTCCGTTTGGCTATCAGTTTGTGGATGAAATGGCAAAGACATCTTTAATTGAATATCGAGAGCTTCAACCAAGGAAGACCAGAATGCGGATGTAAACCTGGAATCTCTGTCTGATACAATATTCGATGGCAAATCATGGAATCTCCATACTTCTTTCAGGAAGATCTTTACCAGGTCTGTGGCTTTCTTCTCGCTATCCTTCAGTGGTATGAAGTGTGCCATCTTTGTAAACCTGTCAACGATAACCCAGACTCATGAGCAACCATCTGATACAGGTAAATCGATGATAAAATCCATAGAGATTGAATTCCATGGATGGTATGCTAGTTCGAAAGGTTGTAGAAGTCCATAGTGAGTATGACGAGCTGCTTTGTTATTCCGGCATTCAGGGCATAAGCGGATGTAGTCCTCGATGAATTTCTCCATCTCTGGCCAAAAGAAGTTCCTTCGAACCAGTTCAATTGTCTTGTCCTGTCCCATATGTCCTGCTACCTTCAAATTATGCTCTGCTTAGAGTATTTATTTTCGTAACTGTAGATCGTCTGGAATCCACAGTCTGCCTTTATAATAAAGGGCTTCATTCTCAAACAAGATGTCAGAACTTGGGCTTCCTACCATTGCTCTAACATACTCTTTCTGCCATGCAGTGCGATTATTTGCAGTACCTATCACTGCTTCTAATAAACAAGAATTGAACTTGACTACTGGGATTGACCTCAACTTAGCAGAAGAAATCATTATCTGTTCGCCTCATAGCTTCGCTGCTGTCACCTGAACTGTTTCCCCTTCAGATGTTACCAACTGATCAGGTCTTGAAATGCGGTGTATTGGTTGATTTTCATTTCTTCAATACTTCCTCCCCCCTTTTAAGGGTGGCACTCCGAACACCTAGATAATGCATCTGGTTTCCCATCTGCACTGCCTGGTCGGTAGAATATCTTGAAATCATAACCAGCTAGTTCCTGTGCCTATCAGGCTTGTCTTCGATTCAGTATCTTAGTAGTGGTGAAGTACTCAAGATTCTTGTGATCGGTAAACACACTGATTTGATGGGCTGCACCTTCGAGATAACGTCTCCATTCCTTAAAGGCAGATACTATTGCTAGCATCTCCTTATCATGGATCTCATAGTTAATCTCTGCCTTATCCATCTTGCAAGAGTCGTAGGCCACAGGGTATAATCGTCCATCAATCACTTGGGAAAGGACAGTACTGATGGCGAAGTCACTGCCGTCAGTCTCAATGACCACAGGATGTTCAGGTTCAAAGTGACAAAGGATTGGTGCCTCAGTGAAACACTTCTTTAACAAATCAAAAGCCTATTGACAGTGTAGATCTGCCTTCCAATCGAATCGTTTACCAGTTTGTTTGGTTAGGTCTGTCAATGGTCTGCAGATTCTCGAAAAGTTCTTAATGAAGCGTCTGTAGAAATTGGCAAATCCTAAGAATGACTGGATATCCTTGACTGAGTCTGGCATTTCCCAATTCAGGATTGTATCAACATTGTCCTCTGCCATGCTGACACCTTCTCCCGATATGATATAACCAAGGAATTCAACTTGTTTCTGATGCAATTCGGACTTATCTGGTGCTATTGCCAAGTTGTTTTCGTGTAATCTATGAAGGACTTCTCTTGTCCATCATACATACTCTTCTTCATCTTTGGTATAGATAAGAATATCATCTATATAAACCACAACTCCATGATCGATTTCGTCTCTCAGGATCTCATTCATCATATCTTGGAATGAGACAGGTATATTTGCCAATCCAAAGGGCATAACCGAATATTCATAGTATCCATATGTCGTACAAAATGCTGTTTTCCACTCATCAACAGGCATTATTCGAATGAAATTGT
The DNA here is from genome assembly GCA_014904905.1 of Wilcoxina mikolae CBS 423.85. Lineage (NCBI taxonomy): Eukaryota > Fungi > Ascomycota > Pezizomycetes > Pezizales > Pyronemataceae > Wilcoxina > Wilcoxina mikolae. The sequence goes on along the minus strand of MU122355.1, from coordinate 53,995 downwards.
AATCAGTCTTCACGTTAATCTTTGTGAAAAGCGTTAAGCCAGTACCTCTGTCCCTAAGTTCGTTCATAAGTGGCAAACGATACCGATTCATAATCATGATGCGGTTGTATCCTCTGTAACCCACACACAACCTTAAACCCCTTCCATGAGGCTTTGGGACGAAGAGTATTGGTGCTTCAGCTGGCGACTTGCTTGGACAAATCTTGCCAGAATCAAGTATTTCCTTTAGATATTCTTTAAGGACTGAGAGTTCTTTTTCTGTAAGAGCATAGATGGGACTAGTGTTGGCAACGAACCGGATCGGTTTGTTACGGATCGAACCAAGGTGGGGTTCGACAAGGATCCTATCCGAGGTGTGGATGAAGTTCCGAGGTTTGTCACAAACCGGTTCGTGAACCATCTATCTTCGAACGATAATCGCTAAGCGAGTTCTTCTCCGATCGGGTCGATTATTAGCGCATCCTGTAGCGGGAGAAGTTAGCTACAAGATGCATTAAAGAACGAGCGGATCAGACAAGAACTCGCTTACTTATTTTTGTTCGCAGTTGTAGGTCCAAATGGTGGGGTTTGAGGCGAAAGGCTTGGCAAGGATCCGGGTTCGCTCGAACCAAACCGGTTCGTTCGAACCAAACCGGTTCGTTAATTCTACGGATCCCGGGCGGTTCATTGCCAACACTAGATGGGACCCCACGGAGGTTGTTTCCCTTTCCTTAAGTCTATTGCATGGTCAAATGATCAATGTGGTGGGAGAGCATTGGCAGTTTCTCCATTAAATACTGATTGAAAGTCTCGATACTGCCAGGGAATTCGCTCGACCCAATCGATCTCCATTTTGCCTGCTGCATTGATATGCATAGACCCAATTACTCCGATCCACTATTGATTAGTACCAAACTTGAGGATGCTATTGTCATATTCAATCGAGAAGGAGCTAACTGCTGCCTCTGTACAGTGCTGATGGCAATACTTCGATGTGAATTGGAGCTTATCACCTTCTTCTGTGATTCCTCTGAGTGCTCCATGTTTGTCGATCCACCAGTAAGGTAACATGATATCAGTTGCTGATTCCATAGGTCCTATTGTGAATGTTTCTTTGGTATAATGGTTTTCATACTGAAGAGTAACTGGAAAGGTATACTGCCTTCCAGCTCCTTCTACAATCTCGCCATTGAAGTTCTCAACTGACTTTGGTTCTATTTGAGTAATCAATAGAACCCCATTAGTTTCGTCCCACTGTTTTGACATCATAGGTGTATCACACGCTGTATCCAAGAGGATCCTAACCAGGACGTTCTTCTTGTCCTTGAATTATGCAAACATGTGTACTATGGGTCTTAAACCAGTCTTTAGTTCTGGGAGTAACTGCTTCGTTTTCTTGAATTGAGGTTGAGGTGCTTCAGCCGAGGACTTACGCTTTTTGTCTTTTTGTGTAGAAACCATGATGAACTGCCTTTCTACACAGTTCCAGCCACAACAGGTAATCGTTTGAACAAGTGAAGCGATAGCTATCTCAAGTCCGAAGTATGATTGAGTTCTTCGTTCGTGAGAATAGAAGAAGGGAGGAGAGCGAAAGCAAGTCAGATGGTGTTAATCTTCTTAAGAGGAAAGTAGAGGGCAAACTGTGTGGTATTGCTATCTAACTGTATATTGCGATATAGAACAAAAATTTCTACAAAGGTGGAAAAACCACCGTTATTTATACATAACCAGCGTTACATTCAAAGAAAAGTAAAGAAGCTGGCGGAAATCTCGTTGACCCTGAAATGTGAGTTATGTCGAGGTGATATAATCGATGGCGTAATTGATGGTGTCATCGATAGTGTGATCGATGGTGTGATCGACTACATGACTGGTACAAATAACTCATAGTACGATGCTTTATGCGTACGTAATTATGACAAATATAAAAAGAAAATAGTAAACGATTCTAGCGCTCTCTTTATGATAAGCACTAGTCCAAATATGGCTTTTTGTCCATTCTGTCTTTATCTCTAACATCTGAAAACATGTAAAAGAAAAGAAAACTTGACTAATCCTTGGCACGATCCTATATTTCCAATACCCCTTCTCATTTTGTAAAAGAAAGCTTCTTACATAAATGTTCTAAAGAAATTTGTGACAGTCCTTTCGTACATATATCCGCTAAGTTGTCTTCCGATTTAACGTATAACACGGTGATATTGCTGGCTTGAACTTGTTTTCCTGTGAAGTGGTAGGCGATGTCTATATATTTCGTTCGGTCGTTAATTTTGGGATTATTCGTGATGTCAATAGCGGAATTAGAGTCGCTCATGATTGCGTTCGGAATGTTATGCTTTAACAGTTCTTGGAGTCCTCGTTGAAACCATAGGTGGTGCTTCGTAGTCATTGCTAAGGCCATGTATTCTGCTTCGCAGGTGGAAGTTGCAACAGACCTTTGCTTGTAACAGCTCCATGATATTGTTCAGTTTCCGAACTGAAATATGTATCCCGAGAAGCTTCTTCTAGAGTCGATATCATTTCCATGTGATGCATCTGTATAACCTGTAAGCTTGAGTGGCAAGTTCGAAGGGTAGAAGAGGGCGAATTCTTTCGTTCCTTGAAGGTATCATAGTACTCGTTTTGCGGCCGTAAAGTGTACGTTGGAAGGATTTGTATTGAATTGTGAGAGATGAGTAATTGTGTATGCGAGGTCAGTTCTGGTTCCAGTAACCAAATACATGAGAAATCCAATGATTTGTTGATATGCAGTGGTTGTTTTCTCATCAGATTGTTCGAGATTCGCCATCAACCTATGGTTGGGTCGATGGGAGTCGAGACTGATTTACAATCTTGCAATCCGAATCTATTCAGTATCTTCTCAATTCATGTGGTCTGGGAGAGAGTGATTCCTGCATCCGTAAATTCGATGTTGATTCCGAGCAGCCAGTGTAGAGTTCCCATATCGTTTACTTTAAACTCGGATTTAAGTAGTGCGATGATTTGGTCTTTGAGGGTGCCTGGTTTTCCATACATCGTAATGTCGTCCACATATATGGCAATAAATAGATCTCCTGATTCGTGAACAAGTACACAGGGATCAAAGACAGTTGTAACAAAACCGTAGGGGATAAGGTACTCAACCAATCTATAATACCATTCCCGAGGTGATTGTTTCAGTCCGTAGATACATCATTTTAATTTGGTGACCATGCCGTCTATCCTGCTGCCTTCAGGTAAATGCATATAGATTTCTTCCTGGAATATAACGTATAAGAAGGCTGTCTTGATGTCGAGTTGATGAGGTTGCCACCCTTGACAGGTGACGATGGCGAGTAGAAGCTGGAGAGAATCGTAACGAACAACAGGTGAGAATATCTCGTCGTAGTCAGGGCCATGTAATTGACTGAATCCTTTTGCGACAAGTCTTGCCTTGTATCGTTCTATTTCGCCTTTGGCGTCTGATTTGATCATGAATACCCATTTCCAATCAACTATCTTTCGATTTGTTGGTCGAGGTACCACTTCCCAAACATCGTTACCTTATAGTGACTATTGTTCATCCTCCATTGCCTTCTTCCAGTCCGACCAGTATGGTGAGGATTTGGCTTGTTGGTGTGTTGAGGATTCTTCAACCAGTATCACTGCTAATAAACTGGATTCAGATGAGCGCAGAGATGAAGATTCGTCACCAACATCACGCATTGTTCTGTCGAATATTTGTGTGTTTTGTATGTCGGCTCTCCATCACTCTCTTGGTAGATTGACTTGTCTTCCTGATCTCGTTTTGTTACCTGAGTCTGATGGACAGTGGCAATTTCATTTCCTCCTTCGCTTTGAAGTTGGTGATATTCTTGCTCTTGGTCCAACAGTTGTGGTATATCGGTGTTAAGGTCATCTCCTTCTTGAAGTTGGTGATGTTCTTGTTCCGATGAATGAGATTGGTGTCGATGTGTTTGGTAGAAAAGGTGATCTGGTGGTATGGGGGTATGTATTCATTCTGAATCTTCATCATCTTCTTCATCGTATTTCCAGTAGTATGGTGCCATGAATCCTTCGCGATTTCCTTTGTTATACTCTTGAAGAACTAATCTTGTTATGTCAGGTTGTCCTTTCCTGTAATAGGCTTGAACCGTCATATGATTTCTTTCCATCCAACCAAGCCACATGTCGTCGGTGGGAAATTTCTCATTGTCAGTTCTATGTTCAATTGAGTTTCCGGACTTGGATTTTAGTTCTTTGATAGAGGCCTTGTTTTGGTTCATATCCCCTTCTATCTTTGTAGGAGGAAAGAAGATATCATTTGTAACAAGTGATCGTTAGGATTCAGAGAGGAATACTCTGTAGTGATGGTTGTCATTGGCGTATCCAGTGAGAATTACCCTTTGTGCCCTTGGTTGAAGCTTCATTCCCGCAAGTCTTTGCTGTTTAGGGTTATGAATATAGCATTCACGCCCAAAAGGTTGAAGGTACGAGATCGATGGTTTATTATCGTGAAATAATTCGTACGGAGTTCAATCCTTAACTGCCATATGAGGTTGTCGGTTTTTGAGATATACTGAAGTTGCAAATGCTTCTGCCCATAGTTTCTTATCGTATGTTGGAGCACTCTCAAGCATAGTTCGAAGTGATTCTCCGATGGTTCTATTGAGTCTTTCAGCTACGCTGTTTGATTCTGGGGAGTAGCGAGGAGTGAATTCATGAATGATCCCCTTCTGTCTTAGGTGTCCCTTCAGTTCATTCGATAAGTATTCACCACTATTGTCAGTGCGAAAATTTTTGGGTGTTGAGTTATACTGTAACTCTATTTCTGTGATGAAGTCCTTAAGAATTTGTGTTGTTTTGGACTTTTCTTTCATAAATTTGACCCAAGTGTATCGTGTAGCATCATCAATTAGGGTGATATAATATCACGAACCTCCATAAGAGGGGACTGGGAAGGGATCTGATAGATCTGAATGAATAAGGTCGAACTTTTTCCTATCTTTTGGAATCGTAGTAGGTCATGGTGAGTATATAAGCTTTGATTTGGTGCAGGAGTCGCAATGAAACTCTTTCAGTTTTTCTGGAATCTCTATGTCATAAAGCTTTGGATCAAGGTTAACATGTCTGGGGGCTTGGTGCCAGAATTCGTGTGTTGCATTTGCCGAATATTTCACTTCAGGTATTCTGAAAAATTGACTGTCAAACTTTGCTTCAAACATTATTTTGTCTCCTTTCATAACCGTAAAATAATCTCCTTTTCCAATTTTCCTATACTGATTTCGTAACTTCCTCCAAGAAATAAGAGCTTTCTCCAATTGAGGAACATGCAGAATACCCTGAACTCAGAAAGTAGACACCGATCCATCCCTAAGAACACAGGCCAATTTCACATCACCTTTTCTCTTCATCTCCATATGTTGTTTGGAACTTGACTCTACAAGTCCGAAACATGTTGTGTAGTTTTGGAGGTTTTCTGTGAATGGAGTCATGTGTGACATACAGGCCGTGTCGAAATAGAAGGATTTGGTTTTTACTTGTTGAGTTTCAGTGGTAACGTTCACCTCTTCTTTCTTATCGTCCTTTTTGTCCTTCTTCTTGTCCTCGTTATACTTATTGAGGCGGAAACAGTCATTCCAGGTATGGCCACTGGACTTGCCTGGGGTGTGTTTTGTGCACCAGGTACAGTCCTTCGTTGTAGTTTCTTCCTTGGATTTCTTATTCTTTTTGTTTCCCTTTTTACCTTTTGAAGTGGTAGTAGTGAGGGCAGTTTCAGAGGATCCAGCGGGCGATCGTGAGATATCCATAAGCAGTTGTTTGACTTCGGTATAGAACAACTCGTCTTTTGTGGTCAGATTTTCAACGTCATTTTTATGATGTTCAATAAGAGTCCCCAGGAGGAAGTCTCTCTTTACCTTGTCTTCATCGAGGAAGGAGGCGAAGCTCTTGTGATAGCTATCTTTGTGTCAGGACGTACGTCCTCGTATGGGTGCATACGTGTAGATACGGTTGCAAACGGGAATAAGTAATATATCAATTGTGAAGTATGTAGGTAAGATAATCGCTAGCGTGCCCAAAGCACTTTACGAGGTGATTATATATGAAGGGCGGTTATCCAGCCTCGGCAGCCAAGTGCGCTTGAGAGCCAAGTGCACCTGGCACCGCCATTACATTATCCCCCTCTTTATCAGCAGACCTCCTGGGCTGCAATACATATATATATGAAGAAGACAAGATAAGGGACGTACACCTTCGTACGACTGTATAAGTCCTACGACCGATCGGTACCATCATGGCGACCTTACGACTGATTCGGTGTACGGGAAAATCCACCTCCAGTGGTAGGTGGTAAAACCCATGCCGACACCATTTGTACCGGGCCGAAATCCATACGAAGAGAAGATGAGAAGGAAACGTCCAATTGACCCTGAATCCTTCAAGTGCACCTCCGAATCAAGGTCGCTCCAGCAGCAGGCTTGCAAGTCCATGATTCCGAATACCCAAGTGGACTTCCAGTTCTTCCGAATCCAAGCAATTGATCTCCATAGTGCTAATCCGGTGGTGCTCGAATCGGTGAATGCCGTTGGCCGACTTGCGGGTGCCATTTGGTATCGATATATGGTATTTGACACGTGATATGCCGGACGAAGTCATGATTGCAGTGTAGGTTAAACAAGGTTGACCTCAACTTCCGATTAATCGATCGATCGTTCATATACGATTTTGTTCGTTGAAGCGCGTTCGTGAACATCATTTGAGGGGCAAGGCCATCGCGGCCGGTATCGCGTCACTGCAGCAGTCAACTAGCATAATTGCATGATGTACTTATCTTGATCATAGCTGCTCTTGAGAGCTCTGGAATTCGTATGATTTCCATGTCTCTGTGCTTTCGTATATTCAAACACATGGCAGACCTCATCGGTGATAGCCTCCGCTCTCAGTATTGATCATATATATCTCACCGATTGGCTCCATGTTGACTCGTATATCGATCATCGGGATTCGACTTCCGTTGTCATTCTGCTTCAGATTGGTTGAATTATATCGGCCTCGGTCGGGTATCAATTGCAGTCATATATGGACATGTATTCGTTATGCTCATTTGAGTTGCAGTATCTAACTCGTAAGTGTGCCATATGGTCGTACTCACAAAGTAACCAAGTATGCTTTCGTTCCTGGTGCCTCAAGGCATCCATTCTCCATGCCATCGACTTCTGAATCCACGAAAGTAGTGAGTTTGCACATGTCATGCCCTTCCGCGCTTAGCTGTAGGGCGCACACCATAAACCTAGCCTGATATGGTTAATCACCACTATCTGTGGCGATGTCAATCGATTATTGTCATGGCTTCGTATGGTGCTCTCGGAGGTAAGTCCAATTGCAGAGTATATTCGTTCGTTGATATATCTAATTCGTAAGTAATTCCTCGTACAAGGTCACAGTTACCATGTAATTCAGTGCATTCGCGCTCTCGATTCTGAGGGTCCAATGCGGTAGCCTTCTCATACGTCCATTAAGGATTGCAACGGTTCACATTCGATGCATTCGGTGGTGTTACCGGCGATTCGCAGCCGCTAACCTACTTCCTTATGTACGCGTTCATCATATGCCAATAGAAATCCCTAGAGACTAACGCAGCAGTTTTAAGAGCTTCAAAGTGACCGGGCTCAGGGTTGTCATGAAAGAGACTTATCACTTTACCGAGGAGAGAATCTCCGCAGGGACATATATTCTCCCCTTGTGGGTCGGAGCTCCAGCGACGACACTCAATTCGTGCTCGTCTTCGGCTTGGGCTTTGTCGATTGGATTATCTACTAGCTTACCCAAGACATCGACCGTCAATGGGTCAGTATCCTGAGCCTTCTTTATCGCCGGTAGGAGGTCATCATAGGATTCAACTGCCAGGGTCACCAAGAGTCGTCCTACAGGCTTCTCATAGCCGATCTCATAATCGGGCCGTCTCGACGGGCTATTGGCAGGGTTTGTTGTGTCTTCCAGGTGCTCAATAGTGAAGTCATAAGCCGATAAGATCTCATTGACTTCCAGCGCAAATGAGAGCCAAGTGCACTCACAAGGCGAGACCAAGTGTGCCTTTGAGTCAAGTGCATTTACAAGGCCAAGTGCACTTGATATCTGCAGCATCATGGGTTATCATTCCAGCACTTCTGGTGCGGATTTCATCGTAGTTGCGGTTTCTCGGATTTCGGAACGGTCATTCCCCTGTTTTTGAGGTCGGTGCTCCGTCGACAACAATCATGTCTTGCCAGTATCGTATCGGTTCGTACGTGTCGTCAATCTCGTCAATACTGATACTTTTAATTGCAAGTCTTCGCAGAATCTCTTAAGAAGTAAGTGTTTTTTAAAGAAAAGGAGTAGAGTCTCGAACATAACTTTGGGCATCGCCATCCATTCAAGTGGACTAATCGTCATCCAATTCAGCCATTTGTTTCCAGTCATTTGATTCGGAATGTGCAATTTGCACTCGTTCGGCCCGTATTCAGTGAGATCTCGTCATACCTCATCTTGCGCTTTGCAAGTCTTTCCTGAAATTGTATATCTGCAATCCGGAATGTATCATATCGAAATCAAAATCCAAGATTCGGCCAATCAGGCCAAGGTTTCTCCAAATCCCTTATTGATCCGGCCACCCAGGCACGAATCAGTTAATGAATTAACCGATCCTTCCGGCACAAAATCAGTCAGTGATCCGGCAATCGCGGCACGAATCACATGGTATCGATATTTTATCAATCGTATACGTGTGAATTGTCATTTCTCCGGCAGCACAATTAGTACATTTCCGATATCCGGTTGCGCTATCTGTGCGGGTCCATCATCTCCGCTGTATTGGCCAGTCTATCTTATACAATGCCATTTCTGCTCCACTCGTATTAGCCAATTTGATCAAAGCAAAAGATGGAGCGGTAAATGTGATGGAAACCAGAAGCCATGAGTCTAACGGCCGTCCACGATGGAACCAAGGAACTGTAGCCGGTGAACTCCCTTCTTGGCTCGGCGAGCCGGTAGCAGTCATTCAAGCCCAGCATTGTTGGTAACTCTTCTGCCGCGACTACCGCCGCTGCTCCCTGCTCACCCATCCAACATCGGAGTTCCTCATCTGAGGTCCCGCTCCATGATGACGCTCCCAGCAACCCAGTGCACTCCCCAAACCGTAGGGTGAATGCCATGATGACCTCGTTGCCTTCAAGGAGGTCATCGAATGCGGTTGCTCTAAGCAAAATACATGTCCGGAGGCTTACCACCATGCCCCTGCGAAGTTCCATTGGTATCCGCGTTCGGAGTTCCATCGCAATTCCCATTCGTGGCCTGCGGCCTACTAGTGGTTCACAAGGCTACGAGTCGACTGGCCTTCCAATCGATTTCCAGGTTTCAGGTCTTGAACCAAGGTAATCCGAGTCCCAAAACCAAGTCGTATGCCTTCATGGGTACAATTAAGACATCCGATTCATCAACCGGTGCCAAGCTTTTAAAATACTGAACCGAGAGAGTAGCCTTTCTACTTTCTCTTGCAGATATCATCTCGCTGCCATCAAGGTCCGAGATTGCAATGGATACTGGTTCGTCCTGGACGCCGAGCCGCCTTTGCAGCTTGGACGTCATGAGCCACTGCCGGTGGTATTTCCACCGGATGTTGTCTCGGCAGCCAACTAGAAGTCCATCCCACTGGACAGGATGAAGTAGAGGTCCATCTCGCCTAGGATTGTAACCAAGTAGACGTCCATCCCGCTCGGATAAGACGACTCCGTCAATGTGTGAAGGATCGCTTATTGTCGATTGAGAATCGATTTACTCCCGACTTGGATCACTCCCATGACGATAACAATCGACATCGTGCAGTCGGTAGTCATTGTTGTCTCATATGGCATCGCCATTTCTCGAACGTTGATCGGTAACTCGATTGAATCTCGCCGAGTGATAATAGTCATTGTAGTTGCAATCAGCTATCCATCGATGTGTTCGTGAACGAATCTTCTTTGCTCATCCATCTTGCAGAATCGCACAATGGAGTATCAGCTTTAATCTGCTAGATATACTTTAGTACATTTGGGGTTAAACTTCCCACTCGGAGCTGTTTCACAATCTGCGATCGCAGCTCCACTGTCTGGCTCTTGAACACTGCCCATCGGTAGTCTTTCTCCGTAAATACACTTCCGTACTCGTGTAATCATTCTCCGTAGGTATACTTCAGAGCTTCCGCTCAGATCATAGGAAGGTAATCGTCAAGTGCGCTTCAGAGCTTCCGCTCAGGTCGGAGAAGGTAATTGTCAACTGCACTTGATCGAACGCATTTATTGTCGGTGACTTCTCACCAGACTCGATCATCAATGACCTGACGCATTCTGGGTAAATGACGATTGTATCAGAGTCGATTGACCTCCGAATCGTCTCGGAATTGACTCTGCTCACGTCAATCAACTCTAATGGACGGAATTACTTATCTCGAATCATCACCCTAGCGATGATAATCTCTATGGGTTCCGAGTAGTGACGTTGAGGAAGGTCCACTAGCACTTCATGCTCGATTATGTTCGATTCGTCTCGATCGTCCGTTCGTATGCGATTGACCTCGTTAAACGTGTTTCAAAGTCTTCTCAGCAGTGGCCATAAGGGCCGGTGACGTGTTTCTCGGGGTCAATTGACCTCCAAAGCATCTCTGATTCGTCACTGCCATCGTCAATTAACTTAATTTTGATGTACTTATCAAGCTTTGACACTTATAGGTCGTGAGAATATGTGTGTGAACGTATAACGATCGCGGTCGATTGTGCGACGATTCTAATCGATTGACTTCCAAATGGATTGACCTCCAAATCGCCTCGGAATGGTCTCGGTAGTAGTCAATTGACTTGATATAGGAATACTCATGAAGTTTCGTTGCTTGTAGGTCTCGAAAATAAGGTGTTGCGACTCGTTCGAAATCGTCATGTGGAGTAGGTGACACCACACTCGGGGCCAATTGACTTCACAATCATCCCTGCGGTAGTCAATTGATTCGATTGAAGGGTATACATATCCTGATTTCATCAATCTAGTGATGATACTCGTTGTAGGTCGAGAAGAGAGTTTTCAAGTTCTCAGGGTATATATCATGGCAGGTAACACGTCTCTTCGCGACCGATTGTTATCTAAATCATCTTGGAATCATCCCTACTACTATCAATCGACTCAATTGGATGATAACATATCTTGTATCGACAATCTAACAATAGTTTTCGGTGTAGGTCTGACACGTTGAAAAAGAAAAGAAGTCACGAAATCCCATGAGTGAAACGTATCTGATGACTGAAAAGCGATTATAGTGTAAGGACGTACGTCCTCGTATGGGTGAATACGTGTAGATACGGTTGCAAACGGGAATAAGTAATATATCAATTGTAAGGTATGTAGGTAAGATAATCGCTAGCGTGACAAAAGCACTTCGCGAGGGGATTATATATGAAGGGCGGTTATCCGGCCTCGGCAGCCAAGTGCACTTGGAAAGGCCAAGTGCACTTGAGAGCCAAGTGTGCTTGAGAGCCAAGTACGCTTGAGAGCCAAGTGCGCTTGAGAGCCAAGTGCGCTTGAGAGTCAAGTGCACCTGGCACTGCCATTACACTTTGGAAGCTTTCGCAAGTTTGTGGAGCTTAAGCCATTCTGATTCAAATGTCGAGATAAACGAGGCGAGAGATTCTGATTGGGAATATTTGGTGAAGAGGGAGGTGAGGATCGTGATTTGGTAGACAAATGCATAAGTAGTGTCTCGGTAATATTCAGAGCATAGCTATTTCCACATTGCATGTGGCGTTCCTAGCTTGACAATCTTTTCGAGGATGTCGCTGGAGACCACCTGGATGAATATGGTCTGCGCTTGATAGCATAGGTGTTCGTAGGCTGCTATCTCTGCCTTGTCTGTATCATCTGCTGGTTGTAACCCTTCAACTACAATCTCATAGCACTTCATGCCTTTGAAGATGATTGTCATTGTGGAAGCCCAAAGATTGTAATTTGATTGTCCTTCGAGAACCTTGATGTTGTCGAGTTTGACCGATATAGGCTTGTCGATATTTTTGGCTTCAACTCGAGAGGAAAATGAAAATTGAGAATTCATCCCTGATGACTCTCCTTTGTGAGACATGTCTCGTGGTGGGAGATGTGAAGTATCGAGTGGTGGGTAGGTGAGATCTTCACAATCGTTCATAAGGTGAACTTAGTTCCGTCTGGCCCACTGTTCGGCATAGAATTCGGTGCGAGTTTGATACTGGACATATTCTTCGAGTTTGGCAATAGCGGCTGCTGCTGTGTCAATTTCGAAGTATTCGAATGCGTTGTAGAATGTGTCGATGCCGTCTTCACAGTATCGGATCTCCCAGTTGCGGTAGCAGTTGAGTGGGTAGATGATGGGATACAGAGGTTCGAATTTGCACTCAGTGTAGGGTTCGATGTCTGGATCGAAACAGTAACAGTAGTCTGTGTCGCAGATATTGCAGATGATGTATTTTCCATTTGACATTTAGCTGTTCGGGCTCATAACCTAATCGTTTGGATGAGTGAAGTGATAGCTATCTCATGTCCGAGATATGATTGAGTTCTTCATTCGTGAGAATAGAAGAAGGGAGGAGAGCGAAAGCAAGTCAAAAGGTATTAATCTTCTTAAGAGGAAAGCAGAGGGCAAACTGTATGGTATTGCTATCTAACTGTATGTTGCGATATAGAACAAAAATATCTACAGAGGTGGAAAAACCACCATTATTTATACATAACCAGCGTTACATTCAAAGAAAAGTAAAGAAGCTGGTCGAAATCTCATTGACCCTGAAAAGTGAATCATGTCGAGGTGATGTAATCAATGGCGTAATCAATGGTGTGATCGATTGCGTAATCAATGGTGTGATCGACCACATGACCGGTACAAATAACTCATAGTACGACGCTTTATACGTACGTAATTATGACAAATATAAAAAGAAAATAGTAGAAGATTCTAACACTATCTTTATGATAAGTACTAGCCCAAATACGGCTTTTCGTCCGTTCTGTCTTTATCTCTAACATCCGAAAACATGTAAAAGAAAAGAAAACTTGACTAATCCTTGGTACGATCCTATATTTCCAACAACGGGTTGTAGTTCTAGCGATAGTTATAGCGTAGGCATGTTTATTGTTTCGATAATATGGTAGTCATATGTTTGCACTTGGATACTATATGACCAGCATATTTCGAGTACTGAACTTATCCTCAGGTACCCTTTATTAAAAAGAAATTGTTTTCTCATTAAAGCTAAACTCAAGATATAACAGTCTGTGGGTATCTGTACCACAAAGGAAAGATCGCAATCCTAGACCTAAGAAAAGACATAGGAAATTCAGAGTCTCTCAATCGTCAATTTCCATACTATCAGAATCTACCTCATACAACCTCTTCGAGGGTGTGTGAGTAGCAGACGCTATAATCCTGTCAGCCAAGCTCCTTGGTCTGACCTTCGAACTAGAGGCTGTAGTCTCCCGCTTCGGAGCTTCCTCCTAATCCTGGAGCTTCTTGTTCTTTTTGCTATACGAAGTCTTGATAGGGTTCTTACAGAAGAACCATCGATCATGTTCAGAGGATCCACAAAGCTTGCATTCGTTGCGTTTGGCTCTTGCTTCTAGCAAACTTTCAGGAATACCCTTAAGGGCTTTGGCCTTATCAGAGTGAATAGGCTTTGGTCCCTTCTTCTCGTTCGAGATTCTTTGGGGTCAGAACCTTTGTCCTTCTCTGGCTTCTTTTCTTGGTTCTTATCTTGCCCTTGGTATTCATCTCTCTTTCATTTGTTTCCCTTCTTCTCTTGAGAGTTGTCACGATTCTGATGAGACATATTCTTCTCTGCCAGCCGATCTTCGTATAATACATCCACTCGCCTCATTAATACGATGAAGGCAGTGTCATATTTTGGTGGTACATCTGCAGTTGACATTCAATTCAGAATGTCCTCATTCATTTCTTGTTTAAGGGAATGGATATACGAGGTTCCGCTGAGATATACTCGAATGTTGAGGGTTTCCATCTTCATCAAGTAGTCCTCAATATCCCCAGTGTATTTCAGATCATTCATCTTTCGCAGGGACTTCTCTTCCTCTTGCCTATCGACGAATCTTTCTTCCATCGTACTGGTAAAAGACTTCCAGTTGTCAACCTGGAAGAACTTCTTCATGTCCTATTCGCGGTTATCGTATCAGACTTGAGCCTTATCTTCCAATAGGCCTCCAACTCATATAATCTTGTCAATATTATTGTGGAATTCGTCATGAAAGTACTGTAGATAACGTTCGACCGATCGAATCCATCTTCGATAGATTTCCTTGGGATCCTTCTTATCCCCTTTGAAGACTCGAGACATTTTCATTTTGCCTTTTTTGGACGATCTGGCTGGTAGGTGAGGGTTGGGAGGTGGCATACTATAGTGTGTACTGCCAGAAGGAGATAGGTGTATTTGACTTGGGTGTAGACTCCCTGCATTGCTTCCTCCGCTTCCGCCTCCCCCCCCTACTCCACCTCCACCACCACCTCCACCTCCTCCTCCACCACTTCCTCCTCTTCCACCACCACCTCTGCCTCCTTCCTCATCCTCAGAGACAGAGAGGTCGGATTCCGAGCCAGAACCTCCTTGTGGTCGTGGGACTCCTTCAGGGTCCAGAGTAATAGCTTCTTTAATCCAATATCCTTCTCCTTTGATACCTATACAGTAATGAAGGTGGAATCCCTCATCACTTGGCTTGATATCTCCTTCTTGATGTCCAAGGACAGATCTTGCTAGGAACTTGATAGATTTCTTGATGGTTTCATCCGATAGCCTAGTCATGAGGGTCCTTGTGAATTCCAAAGACTTTTTCTCCATGTCCCTTTGAGTCTCCCTTATATCACTCTCTCTCTGCTTCTTTTCAGCGTCAGCCTTCTTCTTGAGTTCTGTGACCCTCTTGGCCTCTTCGTTGGCCTTTCATTTGACACTGGTAAGTTCTTCTGACTGCGTATGTACTTGGAGAGCAAGCCGTTCTTGAGCTCTTTCCCTCTTTTCCAGTATGACAGAGAGACCGGTCCATGCTGCCGATAAGGATTGTAATTGCATCTCAAGAGCTAGGCGTAGCTCCTCATATGCTTCCAAAGACTGTGCTTTTGCAATGGCAAGTGCAGGGCTAACATTGGCCGCGAATACCTGGGACTGGGCAATGATGTCTGAGTAATATTCCAGTTACACCCTGTGTAGGTTATCGACTTCCAAGGTCACAGAATCGTAGATCTCGTTTTCCCTAGACACTAGGGCTTTATATGTTCTGACCAATGCAGCTAATGCTTCTCTGATCTTGATGTTGCTTCCTGGAGTCTGGGTAATCAGTACATCCAGTCGGTTCAGCTCTGCTTCAATACTGTTTATCAAAGAGACTATCCAATCAGGGATATCATTCTGCACAATGGGTTCATAACAAACTACTTCTTTCGCTTTATCACCTGCCACTACCAACGTACTTTCCCTTCGTACCAACGTCACTACCTTCCCCATTATCGTATCAGACCCAGCATCTGTCATTGCTCAGAGTATGTCCCAGACTTGTCCTCAAAAGATCCTGCTGTAGAAATTTCAAGTTCCGAAGAAGGGGGCTAAATCGAGATCCCAATCAACAAGGAACCTAGTACCAGCCTCCTGATGTAACTGTAACGAAGGTTCGTAGTCTGGTGAATGGGGCATTCACAGATCTGGCAGGACAATAGTTCCGATCAGGGCTAGCAAGATGACTATCTTAAGGTATGCGAGAGATTGCTGCTTTCGAAGGTGTGTGTAGTATAATGCTTTGGTTTTCGATCGATGAATGGTGACTGCCAATGCTAACTGGATATAGTTTTCTTTACGTACCAGCTCACAGTGATTGCTTCCATTAGGGAGAGAGGTCTTTTCCCAGCTAGTAATAAAATCAAAGTCTGGTTCGTGATACCAGCACTCTCCCTGTGATATATGGCAGCCAATATCTGGAATATAAAATCACATAAGCGTCAAGAACCTTTGACCGCTTGGAGGGTAGAACGATAGCTTCAACAGAAGTATTTCTTTGCTAACAATATAATGTAACACCGGGAGTGTCACTCCAGATTTACAAGTACAAGTAGTATACATACTGCTTTCAGGACTTGCGTGCAATGGAAGTTATGAAGATTCGCTCAGGATGTGAAAGTCACTTAAAGATAAAGATTCAAGACAATGATATTTGGCTTTCCAATGTATATATTGTTAAGGCTTGTTCTCCTGGTCAAAAAGCTTGTCCTTCTACCCTCGAACATTCTAGAGGTCTTTATACCTCTATCCTCTCGCTCTAACAATTACTTCTATCTACACTTTTCTCATGAGCTCCTCTACCTAACCTGCCCTTCGTACCAATGCCCTTCCTGCCCTTCAGCGCTCTTTCGGATATTCCGCATCTTTCTGCTCAGATCTCTAACTCAGACGAATAGAATCCCTACTGACATCAGTTGTTCGGACTTCTGTGGTCCGGACCTATCGTACCCTTTCGATCTCTTTACTTCCAGATGAATGGTATCCTTTCGATTGTGAGGGACATAAGAAGCTTTGTCAGCTACGCTGCAAATGCAGGTGCTTTTATAACTACAGCCTCTTAACTGTCTTCGCTTTATCGATGGCATGAGCTGACAGGACATCGTTCCAATTACCACCTCAAACTCCTTATCAGTGGTGTGATTGACTGCATGGCAGCTCATCTGATTTCGTTGGGTGCGAGTGATATCTTGTGTAGTTTCGATGACGTCCAGGGATGGCGCTTGTACTATTCTGATGTGGCTATCATTGAGTGATTGTAGGTGACCCCGCTCCCATAGCCTTTGGTGATATACAGCTTTGTGAGGTATAATACGGACATGATTCTCAAACTTGGAGATGTCACTTCTTTCAGGCGTGTCGCTTTCCTTGAACACCTTTTTAACTTGGCCCATCTTAATCATGTGTTGCCCGGTGGTGACTTTAGCCCCAGCGACAGTTGACAGCTTTTTTCCATCTCCAGTTCCATCGGGTGGAACAATGTTAGCTGGGGTTTTCTGACCCTGGTATTCACCGAGAGTGATCTGCCGCCAGCATTGACCGAACGGGATATTAGCAGTTGGAGTCTATGGCAACAGTTTAGGTAGCGCTTTGGTCCATCTCCATTGCCCAGCGGTGGCACTCCCTTCAGTCTCGCTGGTCACTTCAGAAGTGGTATTTTCCAGTCTAGGCTTCGGTGCTCCTGGTACTTCCGGCTGTGCTGCCATTGGTTGAGGGAAGGTGGGCTGCATCAGAGGTGGGGGAGGGTTTGTGGACCATGAGCCTGGAGCAACAGGTGGTCTTGGTGGAGGGGGAGGAGGATGTGGGGTGTACTGGGGCCCTTCAGCTCCAGGTGGAGGGGGAGGAGAATGTGGGGTATACCGGGGCCCTTCAGCTCCAGGTGGAGGAGGGGGAGGATGTGGGGTGTACCGGAGCCCTTCAGCTCCAGGTGGAGGGGGAGGAGGATGTGGGGTGTATCAGGGCTCTTCACCTCCAGATAGAGGGGGAGGGGGCTGTTGGGTGAACCGAAAACCTTCCGCTTCAGGTGGACCTCACTGCGGAGGAGGAGGCAGCAGTATGTACCGGTCTTTGTCAGGTGGCGGAGATATTGGTGGGTTTGAGTTCGCTGAAGTTGGTGGTGGTGGTAGTGGTAGTGGTGGTGGTGGTGGTGGTGGTGGTGGTGGGGGTGATCGGGATAGAATCCATTCATATGAAACCCAAGTGTGTCGGTACTCATTCCACATGTACCATCCATCAGGGCTGATCATCGATAGTGTAGTATACGGAGGATAGTTGTTGAGTGGTTGCAGTTCATATTGCGGTTCCTCAGTCAGCAGCTGGGGCAGTTGATAAATAGGATTGGGACCCCAGGCAAATCAGTCCCACATCTGAGACCTATTACTGCTGAGCTAGTAGTTCGGATTGGGTTGTTGTGGAGGTTTACCATCATAATATTGATACAGGTATCCTTGATTGGTCGGAGGGTGGTTGTTGGAGAGATTGTTCTGTGACATGATGTATAGAAGTAGTTATGAAGAGGAGGTTAGGAGGTTTGGAGCTTTTTGCTAAAAGCTATGGTACCTGCAGTAGTCGCTGAGAATGAGGTAGTGTGATGAGTTGCATTTGTGAGAGGCAAGGTGCGTTTATATATACTCACAATTCTCTCGAGAATACTCAATGCGTACCAACCTCACCCGTACTTCTCTTACCATACTGCCTTGTTTGGCAAACTTCTGATACATGTTTTCGTCACCCATTGTCTGCTAGGACCGTTCAAGTTGATTACTAGATGAAAGGTTGGGTATCACCCCTGCCACTTGGTTGCAGTTGCTCAAAGCCCACCCAACTTATAGAACGATTCTGAAGCTACAATAAACATAATATATGCAGACCCGTGATCGCCTTGCTTGTTGAAGTTTAATACTCGAAATCAGCCTACTACCTTTCAAGAGAGGTGCTTGCTTATGCAGGTGTCCATCTCTTGTATAACAAAGCAGGGGTCCTGCATAAAACCCCTATCAGTGGTTGCAGATTCTGGAAATATACTGAACATTTACCACACATCTGAACATACAACACTATCTAGAAATGGAAAACTCAGATTATCCCACACCTCTCAGACTCAGATGCCTTCCTATTGGAAGGGAGCTACACGATTAGATGTGATCCGAGCCCTGCCACCACCTACAGGTACATCTGAACCTCTACCTAGAGGTGTTGGTGGGATACTCCTGACGAAAATCGTAGGCTTAGCAGGGGTTAGGGACGGGAACTCAATCACTGTGTAGGGTACAAACAATTCGTCGGATGAAGTGACATAGTTGTTAGTCTGGTTCAAGACTAGTCCTATCAAGCCCACATGTCATATGGCATGGAGCCTCATCTTGTTGCAGGGGTGTGCAACTTGAACCTTTGGTAGTTTTCTTTATCTCTGAATCAATGCTCCTTACCATTCACCATACACTTGTCGCACCCAATCTACAATTCACCATACACTCATCGCACCCCATCTACCATTCACCATACACTCGTCGCACCCCATCTACCATTCACCATACACTCGTCCTACCATCTACTCTTCGCCATACACTGATCGCACCCCATCGACTTTTCACCATATACTCGTCATGCCCCATCTTCCGGAGATACTGTAATAACGGTTATCAGAATGAGTCGTTGGGCAAACCAGTTCTTACGATTGTGATGTACACTATGTGGAAAGCGGATCCGCAACTCCACTGGTGTTGTTCAAATTATCGAAATGATCACCCAGACGCGTTTGATGACATGGGAGAGGTAATGGAACGACTTGGAACCGAAGCAAATTGGAGATCTAGTAAGTAGCGAGATGAGCAAAGCAAGAAGTAAACGAATGCAGGTGAACCTGAAAGTACCCAAGGGTTCATACCAGCTGCGTACACCTCTGAGAGCACTCCCATACCCGAGCTATCAGAGGGACATGATGTCACATTTGTAACCGTGAGTTAAGTCACCCACACAGAACTGTATGGAGAGGCCGCAGCTGGGTAAGTGGTGGGAGAGGCTACAAGCCTCTACGACAAATACCGGAAACCGAATTGGAATCCGTGATACCTATTTGCAAATGCGTTCGATTATCAACAAACCCATACTCTGGATATACAAAGCAAAACTTGGATAAACGACTATCTGCAGTGCAGCCTGGACGATTTCTGTATGACTTCATTCCAGACAGCATCTGTGCTGTGAGAGCTGCTAAGGTGCCTCAACTTCGGACTAGGAGCAGAGCGTTGGCTTCAGGCACCTGGAAAATATGGCAACATATACTGTAGGGATATTTTCAAGTGTATCCAGTCTCTTTTGGGGCATTTACCATTTGTGGAGTACCTGGATGTCACTCCTGTGCAGCTGTACGATTCGGCTGATCACCAAATCAATAGTAAGATGAACTGAGGAGAGTGGTGGTGGGAAACTCAGGAGTAATTACCCAACGATACGACAATTGTGCCAGTAATCTTCTTATCGGACAAAACCCATCTCATGAATTTCTCTGGCGACGAGAGTACCTGGCCGCTACATATGAGTATCGGGAACATTCAGAAAGATGTTCGTCATGTAGCATCAAGGTGTGCCTGGATTCTGATGGGATTCGTTCCAGTTCTACTGGAAGACGCAACTGATATAGACTCTTCATGGCACCACGTGATCCATACCATCCTGAAACCACTTAGAGAAGTTGATATCAGTGGCACTGATTACAAGTGGGATTGCGCTGACGGTTTCATATGTACCTGCTATCCATTGCTAGCAGTATAGATTGGGGACTACCTGGAGATTGCAATGATTACAAACATAGTCAGAGGAGCATATCCTGTGTGTAGTCCCTTCAAGGGATCAGAGATGGGCCATGGCAAAGGATTTCGCAACTGGAAGCCTCGATATACATCACACTATCAAGAGTATCTAGAGGAGAATCGACATGATGAATTCAGAGAGGTGCATCTGCAATCGACTTCGAATCTCATCTGGAATTATCCTATGTGAAACATCTATAACCTTTGGCAACCCTATGCCCTTCACCAACTCTATTTGGAGATCATGAAAGATCTCTTCAACTGACTTTTGGAGTACCTCACCAATTGAGGCTTGAAAGCTGAATTCAATGCCCAGTTCACCTCAGTTTCATACTACCCGAATATGTTGCGTTTCTCTAAACCCTTTGATGTCCTCAAGAATGGATCCTGGCATGGCAAGGAAATCCGAGAAATGCTCAGGAATCTATCTGCAGTATGTACTCTCCTGCTTTCCAGCGACGTTGCAGGCGAAACAATCTCAGAAATTGCATCTGATACGGAGGTTATGAAAACGATTCAGGTACTGATCGAATTTTCTTTACTAGTCAGCCAGTTAACACATTCGCATATCACATTGAAATACCTCGACAAAGTTCTCGAAAGCTATTACAAGTGCAAACAAATCTTCACTCCTCAACAGGCTACTGAGGCTCAAACAAGGCATTTAGAAAGCGACTTCCAAGTGCAGGCAGCAAAACTTATAGAGGTGGTGATGGAGAAGATAGGGAGTGAGCTTCATAGGGAGATTTATGGTATCACAACTGGATAGCGGAGAACCTTTGAGGCGCACCTGAAACAAGAGCAGCTGTGCGTCACTACCTGGAATGCAGAGTAGCGGACGACAACAATGGTACGACTCGAAGCAGAGCTCTACGGAGCGTCCACAGACCAGCTTGCCCGGTTTGGCCAGTTGTTTAAAGAAGCTCAGGACCACCTGGAACTCAAGCTGCATCCCGAAGTTAGCCGTGGACCGACAAGCAAGTTTACTCGAGAACTTGAACGAGAACGTCATGCCATCATGACTGCCGTGTTCGGTGCATCGAAGGTTACTGTCGCTGCAAAGCAGGAGTTTGAGCGGTGCCTGTTGGAGGCTGAGAAAGCAGCAACATATTGCTCAGAGGAGCGCGAACAAGAGGTTGTCCGGCATCTGGTGATAGAGGTTTATCGGGTGAGCCAGACATCTCAAGCTGCTTTTCGTCACGCCATGATGGAGAAGCGCCTGAAGAATGATCAGGAATGGGATTCAAGGAAAGGTCCGAATTTTCAGAAGCAGCTAACGCTGCAATTGTATCACTTTGGAAAACCAAAAATGTACCTCCTCTGTTATTACTGCGAGTTCATCACCAGGATGGATGCTCCTAATAATGTTTCAATCGAGATCTCAGAACTCTTGCATATTTCGAACATCAAGGAAGGGAATTGTGCCAGCAATGGGATCAACTGGATGCAACAGATTCTTCAGTACAATGATCGCTACACTGCGATGGACTACATATTACAGACTCTTTGGTGACTTGCTTTATTCAGATGGTATGTCGAGGGGAGTACAGTAGTCCTTTACATGATAACGGGTCGAGAGAAATGGCAAATAACCAGGTGTGCCTGGCATAAAAGGATTCTTGCCGGTGAATATGAACCTTTGATTCGATCCAGTATACAACCTCTGTGGCAGTTTAAACTTTCACCTATTTGTGCACTTTCACGGTCTTTCAAGCGGATATCATGAGCTGAAGCAGCTGAAACCTTCAACATCCCGACATTGCCATCACTTGTCAGGCAGCATCTGCATGAGATCTGCAGCCGTGATGCGGTCAGTGTGATCTGGGGCTATGGAAATGAGTTCAAGGAAGAAGTAACCTTACAACCTCACAATAAGGTCGCTTTCTACATTCCGGAATTTCTTAACCCTCAGCTGATGAACCGGATCCTCCTCGACTGCACAGTTGAGGGTATATCACATGGTGATATGCGCAGGTGGCCACCGCAGGTAATATGAGTGCATGTGGGCAAAAATACGGATAATGGACTCTGCAGATACCGCCCCACATTTCCCGTTCTATACTTCACCTTTTCACCACCGACCATGATCTCACTGTAAAGTGATATGATTGTGAGGACTGGCAGCCAGCTGTTGCAGCAGCACCCTCATTTCCTTTCATTCCTTCAGGCCTGAGTTGATAGACCATAACCGTTGCAGTTGGCTGTTGTTGTCGGTATACATTTCGAACATCGTTTAGGACACCCATAAGAAGTGGATGGGTTCATCAGAGTGGTAAAGGAATCAATACCACATGTTATTGCCATTGAGAAAATTGGAGGGCTGTGCCACTTGGTCCCAGAGATCTGGACAGCAATAGAGAACGGTTTGGTATGGATTGTAAATAATCAAGTAGATTTGGATACGTACTGGGATGTATATTAAGACAAAACCCATTTAGACGAAAGATTTGGAGCCACCTCTGCTATTTATGCAAACGAATGAGAGGAGTCATACGCAGAGGTGTGCTCGAAATCCAGCTGGTGTATATAGACAATATATTAGTATAATGAGATCTAGAGATGACCATTTATACAAATCTCTCATAACGATGCTTGAAATTGCAGTGATGAATTGACAACATGATCTACGAATAGAGTCTCATATGATGCCAATTGGCAGTGAGGTCTGCAGAGTATCAGGGAGGTACGCGGAGCAGAGCATGCGAAGGAGCAAGTTTGTAGACCTCTCAGAAAGTGGTAAGAATGCTGTGAGATGCTCCTGTAAGATTGTGGAAAGTTTACAGGTATATCGGGAGCTGTCTGGAGTGTATCAGAGCATAGTAAAATGATACAGGAGGGTTTGGGAGCCTTCCGAGCTCCAAGGAGGATCCCAGAAGGTGGGTACCAGACCAGGGAGAAAATTACATTTTCCTGATGTGATTCCTGTTCAGTGTGGCAGCCTTTGGCCCACTATGACTTTGCAAGGCTATACATCGACTAGCTTTTCAGTCTATATCTGGGTTTCGGTCTTTGAATCATGGTAGTCTCAAAACTACGACATGTCCTCTCTGGGCCACAATTAAGATAACCGATTTGTTAACTGATATCAAGCTTTTGAAATCCTGAACCCAGAGCCCAGTTTTTCTACTGTCCCGTTCAGATATCATCTCACGGCCATTGAGGCTCAAGGTTGCTATGAATGCTACTTTGTCCTGTTTGCCGAGCCACCATTCCAGCTTGCATATCATGATGATGTTCATTACTCCACAGCCAATGAGAGCTCAAACAAGCTGCATTTCGCTATAAGTATCTCATTCATCCACTTCTTGAATGATATGCAGAGTAACATAGCGCTCAGTACAGTGCAGATACTGACTCAAAATGTGAGCCTTGGGGCTCTACAAAATTACTCTTGCGTTTGATGAAATTCGGTTTGCCGGTACTCCATTCAACATCACCATAAGTACCTGCACTCCCAAACTCTCCAACTGTAGCTTATTCTCGTCCATCCTCACTTGCCAAGTCAGGTATCTGGAGAGGCAGACTAGTTTGTTGTCTGCTGGGTATCAAACGACCATTGTCATTTGACTTGAGAGCTGCTGCCACCGGGGTTCAATGTTTCTGGATAGTTAGCCTGACTGTATTCTGGACACGTATATATTAAATGGCTGCCATTGCAGCTGATGCACCTTTTATTGGTGAGGTAGTTGTCGACAACTGCCCTCGAGATCTACGGTGCCGGAGGTAATGTGGCATTGTAGCTGCTCCCATTACTCCCAACACTCTCCCCCCTCCCCCCCCCCCTTCCAGTGGTATTTCCACTGAAAGTTGTCTCGGCAGGCTCGGACGTTTATGGCCTGAAAGTATGTTTACTGTCAGTTCGTTTGGACAGGTTATTGAATGATTTCCTGCTACCTCTAGAACTCCCGATAGACTGCTTCTGTTGATGTTAGTTTCTTCTGCATATTCTTCACGGTCCGAGTTGATACTCTGCAGCTGCTATCCGGTCGACAAATTCGTTGATACTTCTGAACCTCCTATTTGTCATCAAGAATTTTACTCATCGTCATAGTGCAGGCTTCATGTCCATCCAGGCCATTTTCTATCACCTCTTACAGTTCTGTTCTTCGTCCCATTCAGCTTCCCACTACAAGGTACAGCGCTTGTTGACCCCTATCTGCACTGGTTCATCCTAGTCATGGAACTCCTGATGGATTTCTCGGTAGAGCCATATGGCTGCATTCAGTACATGGTCCAGATGGCCATATGTCTTTTGGAATTATTCAACGAAGAGGTTGAAATTGTTAATCGCTGAGAGCTTTGAATTTCAGAACCTTTGGTCCCAGGTAACAGGGTTCCGTATCTTTATTTTTTGTTACGAAGGATCCTTCTGGCTGTTGCAGCTGTTGAGTAGGTTCAAGGTGTACTTGGACTGATGCAGTGTACTGTTTGGATAATGATGTTGGTGTGAGTCGAAGTTGCCATGTAGGATACTAATGAAGTTATTCAATTCGGAGGTATTTCCAGAGTATTGCTCTGCATTAACCATTATATTGATCCTAGATTTTTCGCATTCCAGCTCTCTGGCCTATTTCCTAGCAGCCTCCTGTTTCCAAGTTGCTTCTCTATTCCAAGCCCATTCTGCTCGTTACGCTACTCTCACATTATGCTTCAACCATCATTCAGTTCGCATTTCAACATGTCATTTGAAGAAGATCTTCAGTATCAGTCAGTTCTGAGTGGCTATATCGAACTGATCATCTTCGGTAATCATCAATAAAAGGTCGTTGTCATCATTATCGTCATTGATTCTGATGTGTATATTGCTCTCATCAGGATTGAGATCGTTATGGTTGGAACTCAGATTTCTGATATTGGTATCATGATTATCATGTTTGACATTGTGATCATAACTGTCAGCATTGTAATTATCATCAATTGTCTTGTTTTCTTCGACTGGAGTCTGTTAGCTGCTTGTCACCGATATCTGCAGAGTTTCCTCCCTCTTACGATTTTCAATGGCTCACAAATCACCTATAATTGACTTTTGTAGAGGTATTGAGTTGCAATTGTTTGTATCTGACTACAAGTCAGTTTTTGTGTACGTATCAAGACGTGTCGAAAAAGTACAGAGATAACAAAACTCCATGAGGGAAACGTATCTGGTAACTGTAAAGCGATTCTAGTATAAAGACATATGCTTCGTACACATAGATATGTATAGATACAGTTGCAAATAGAATAAGTAATTAAGAGGTTGATATTCATTATAGAGTAATGTAACTAAGATAATTGTTAGTGTACAAAATATACTTCACAAGGAGATCATATATGAAGGGTAATTATCTAGCCTCGGTAGCCAAATATACCTCAGCTACCAAGTGTACTTATGAGTCCAAGTATACTTACGAGGCCATGTGCACTTATGAGGCCAAGTACACCTGTAAGGCCAAGTATACTTACGAGGCGAAGTGTATCTGATACTGCTATTATACCAAGTCAGTCTTGAAGGTTTCTGTAGAAATGATATAGGTGGAGATCTTGTGTAGGTAAGAGTATATGATTATGATGTTGAGTACAAATTAAGTTCTTTGTTTTAATGTTTTAGTATTGTTTTGGGGGTGACGGAGTTTCAGTGGTATAGATAAAGTTAGATGGTATGGTCATAGTGTAGAGAGTAATAGAAAGGTGTACAGAGTGTTTCAGGCAGCAATAAGAATAGCTGTTTGGATGAATGCGACTACTGGACTCATAATCTGTTAGTTTGAGTGATGAATAGATATTTGATTGTAATATCTAAATCTATATCGAATATATGGTCTATACAGAGCCAACTATACAGTCTAGAACTCTCGTGATTATGCACGATTGCATATCCTCGTATCTTCATACACATCTCAGGTTTCCATACAAGTCATGATCTCTTACCAGATCTCATACATGATCCTAATGAATATATGCAACAACTGCAGCTTTATTATCAGTTTTTGCGGCGGCCGCTCATATCGAAAGATGGAATATAATAGGAAATGTGAAGATTGGGATGCGCTACTTAAATGTACAATCTTAGCTTCCGTCTCATACCCAATAATGAATGGTTCCAAAGTCCACCACATTCTAGCTCATCCATAGCCACTACTACAGGTGTGCAACCTTCACGAACACCACCTTCAACGCCTAGAAATCATCCTATTCTCACCACTTCCCCTTCGTTTGATTATATTTCCAAGTTTTATGTAAGATCAAAACGTCCAACCTTTTACCACTGTCTCTCTTTCTTCACCTAAAGTGTACTCTGAAGTTCTGGTTTTTGATTATTTTGCACATCCTATTTTAGCCATGTTACAGTCTCGT
This sequence comes from Wilcoxina mikolae CBS 423.85, assembly GCA_014904905.1. Lineage (NCBI taxonomy): Eukaryota > Fungi > Ascomycota > Pezizomycetes > Pezizales > Pyronemataceae > Wilcoxina > Wilcoxina mikolae. Next base: position 27,333 of record MU122355.1, on the reverse strand, counting down.
GTACAATGTCTTGACATTTTTACATATTGGTGCTCTCGTGCCCAGACATTTGCCTCGGTCGCAAGCTCGCTCGGCGTCAACGAGAATAAACATGTTGGGTAATTCCAGAGTCTCAATTTTTCAGAGGCATTCGAATTTTGCTTATGCATGAATTTCCTGTCGCTCGTTCTTCTCTCGGTTCTCTGCTTCCAGTTTTGTGCACTGCGGGGAATCCGAAAGTTGCCTATCTGCCTCGTCTATCCTTGGAGCACTCTCCAAACTCTCATCCAAATCCGATTCATGTTGAACTGCCTTCATCAATCTCTGCAACTCATCCTCAACCGCGTCTTCTGCAATCACCGGCCCGCCTTCATAGAGGATCTGGTTGACCCCATCCAAAGTTTGTGTCTCTTCTCGAAGACACAGAATAATCTGATCCACCCTCTCCGTGCCGCCGATATCATTGTTGAGTCCGCTTAATACCGCTGAGCTCTTTTCGAGGATCTGGATCAGCTCAATATTATCGGCTGCGGTCTGAATTGATGCCAGCACATCTTCAATTTGACCAAGAGCTTTGAATTGATGGGCAAGAATACTTTCGGCCACGTTCCGTGACTTAAGCGCAGCGAGAGCAATACCGCGGTTTTGATTAGCGACCGCAACCTGTGCGTTGTCGGTATACTTTTTGATATCAGCACCTAAGCTATCAATGCGTAATTGCACAGATCTAAGCAAGTACTTGAGGTCCGCTATGGTAGTATCCTGTTCTGTTATGGGCAAAAGTAGTTGCTCGCTCGCAGACTTTAATTTTATAGTTTTCCCGTCGAAATTGCACTCTCCTCGATCGCGCGAGAGGTGGCGGAGAAGGACTTTCAAGTCGGTGTCGGAGAGGGTGGGGGCAAATTCGGAGGCGAAGAGGGTGGGGGTGAAGATTCGGTCGGCAAGGCAAGAACGTTTTGATGCTGATATTGACCGAATAATAGATATAGCCACATCCTGTACCTTGTCAGCGGATTGGACGGTCGAGGGATACAGCAGTTTACCTCGATGTTCTTAACCACCACAAACTGCCCATGAACAATTCCTCGGTTCCCACTAGTAACCAGGCCTTTGACTCCCATCCTTTCCAGCCCCCAATTGAAGGCGACACCAGCAAAACTCCAGTGGTATATACTCTCCCTCTGTGATAAGAATTGTTTTAATGGGTACAGACTCTTGCAATCAACTGCCTCTGCCTGTGGTATTCTCCGCGTTAGTTTCCTCTTCCTTTTTTGGAGAGCACAGTGTACTCAAAGGAGTCAGCGACATGACTGTACTGACAACAACAACCCCCAACGCAAGGGGTCTCCCCCAGTCTGGACTATGCAGCATTGATATCAAGTCTTCGCTAACGCAGAGAACAAGCCTATCGCTCCCATCGGCGACTTTCCCGGCCTTGCATGCGTCAGCAAGAACGGTTTTCCAATCGTTAACATTCGCTTGGAAGGCAGTGGAATTGGTCGTTTTGAGGTAGCGGAAATCAGAGTACAGCGAAGGGAGGCGAGCTCTGGAGTGATTGTGTTAGGGAGCGGTGTGTGGGAGCGCAGATTGACGACGAACGTACTGGCAAAACAGATGATGCTGGAGGACGAATGTCAGAAGTTCCGACATAATAGTTACTGCGAATGATTGTGATGATTACCGGGGGGCGTTCGTCTAGAATAGCTAATATATCATTAACGAGCCGCGGTGGCTTGGCGCGTCGACAATAAAGGGGATGTTTTCAAGCGGAAAAAGATTGAAATAAGAGGCCTTGTGAACACCACCGAAACACTTGACCTTCAGTGTATGGTTGGGGACGCCTATTTCCAGGGTGTTTTAAGCCTCATTTTCTAGCTCTGATCACTCCACCGAAATTATTATTTTTAATTATCTCTCTATAGATTGGTTCATTGATGTATTCTATGCACCTCTATTGCGAGCTTTTAATTTTCCAGGCTTTGATGGTGGAGCTATTGGATTTTGTTGGGTTTTATGTAAGAGTCCATCTTATTTATTACTATATATGGTAATAAAAAAGTAATTACATTCCGATTAATACAATTAAGTTATCCAAAAGATTAATAGTAAAGCTTGACAGTAATTTATGTTTGGTATCTTGGTAGCAAAATAATGATAATTTTTGGCTAAAAGTTGATCCAATCGTAATTTTTAAACTAGGAATTAGTATTTCACTTAATTTTTTGTTCAAGATAAAATACTGTTGCACAAAATAGAGTGATATTACTGCTATAACAGTCCTGTAATATTGCTAAATTTCTATGATTATAGCATTCAATTTTAATGTAGAGATATTTTGATATTTCTTTAAATATCAAATATAGTAAATAGTACATTTGATATGGAATATACTGTTAAGTACAATATGTAAAAAAGAATATACTATAGTAATACTATAGTACTAGAGTATTTCATTGATCAATAAAAATACTTTTGAAATATTCATGTTTCAAAAGTTTCAACTGAATTACTGAAATTTCAGAAATTGGTCAGCATAATATTATTCAGCTATTCTTTTTGAAATATTACTCACCTCACTTAAACAATTCATTAAATAGTTTTATTACTGGATTGACTCTATAGTCAAATATATATCCTCGTTTCAATACAATTGTACCATCTTATTTTATTATTTTGGAGATTTCTTTACTTTCAATTTGATTATTTGTTTGTTCATGAATATTGATTTTGTGATATCTATAATATTTTGTTTTATACTGTATATTTCATCATATTTTCAACTTGTATCAAGAAATAGTTTCCATATCATACTGTATTGATCAATTAATATAATATCAAATCTTTAAATTTCTTTTCTCTAATTGTATACAAGAAGTCAAAATTACAATGATATTATAGATAACAAAGTTGAATTATGAGATTTAGATGCAGAAAGAATCTGGTCAGAAATCCTTCTTGTAATTAATATTTATAATAAAATCGAAAATCTGTCTATTCCATCAATATTTCTCAATTTCATATCATAATAGCAACAACATCACCCATACACCAAGAATGACTCTAGTAATTCAGTATTTGTCAATGTGATCTGATGAAGTTCATCATAGAGTCTATTTCATGTCAAAATTATTTTATCATGACATATATTCATGGAGGTTCAACGGAAAGATTTAGTGGTATAGAGGAAAAAATACTAGTGGTAGAGGTCAGTCCATATCATTCTTCTATATCAACTCCATGCATATACATCAGAATAGAATGATTGTTTGATGTGAAATGGTCCACTTGATATGTTCTATCTATCTGAATAGACAGATCTTGATTTCATTCAGCTGATCTTCTTTGAGATCAGATAGATATCATGTGAAAATTCTTCAAATGGCTTACAGAACAAGAACTGGATATTGGAATTAAGATTGCACAATCCAATCTGATGGAGCCCATTCAGTAGTTCATTACAAGTCAAACAATTACCCTAAGTGGACACATATTCATTAAGTTAACATAGAAGAATTGTAAGGACCAATCTCTTGTCCTTACCTGTAGCATTATATATTCCATATTAACTACATTAATATTTTTCTTGTAAGGATGATTGTTAGATATGATATAGACTACTTGAGGAATTCTATTCATCTGCATTGTTCGATCTAAATTTGGGAAAGTTATTCTAACTCTGCCATTGGAATCATTTCAAATTTGTACAAAATGTGAATCAATTATTACACTATCAGTTAAAAGTATTTGAAAATTAGAAACAATTCAGTGGAGCAAGAACTGCAAATCCGAATCAAGAACAGACAATACAATCAGTTAAAGGGCATTCAGATATGAATTGCATATCTAACACTTATCCATATTAGATCACAATTGATGAAGTTGAAATAGATGATAATATCATGAACACATTTGACTGTAAAATACAGAATAGTCTGCAGAGTGAGAATTGCTTGTTGGAATCAAGTTTTGATAATGGGAACAGATAGAGCATATTATGTAGACCCTAGTACATTTAACAAAAATTCAAATCAGAAGTATATTCAAGTAGTTGATATAACAGATATGATAGTGCAGATGAAAATGGTACTAGTATGTAGGAGGTCAATACCGTCCTTCCATGTCAACTGCAAGTTAACAGCTCTGATTATCTTAAGATGTAGTCTGGTAAACAGTTTGAGTAGTAGTGAGTTCTAGTTAGATGTAGGTTCGATCACCAATAGCATTTACTTCTATACATATAATAGGTCAACATACCGACATTGATAGCAACTTTCGACATTTAACAACCTTACAAGTATCAGAAGCGATCGAAATATACTAGATAATGGCTGACTGACTTGTTTCATACTCAAACCTGTGCCATTCTGGCAGCTGGAAGATATCGTCTATGTCTTCTGACATGGCAATCAATCCTGCTATGAATGTCGTGTCCAATGCACGGAATGTCAGTTTTAACAATGGAATGAACAAGTTTGGATCAATTTGGTTTAATAGTAAGCTCACAATCTTGGCCACCATGGACTTCAAATATGAACAATATTGTACAGCAGAATGCATTACAAAACATAAGAAGGTTATTGACGATAGCTTAAGATACCTATTTGACCTAGACATCAAATGGACCAAGCCTACAGAGGATGTCCAGCTAGAGATAATAAATGCTGATCTGTCGCAGAGCTTCCAAAAAGCTGGGAAATTCACCAAGAGTTTCGACCTCAACATAAACCTGACTGCTGAGGTAAAGCAATTGGAGGCTGCTGGACCTATTCAAGGCCCGAACAATGGATTGGTAGCAGCTGAACTAGAAATAGATGAGTTGGAGAAAGAGCTCCAGATCGAGAGGTGTCACTCTACCAAGTTGAATAGGTGGTTTTATCGGGAAAAAGTTTCTCTGCCAGGGTATATTAGTCATGCCTGGTCATGGGTTGGATAGGTGGAGTGGCTGGAATGTCGGTAGGTTTGGTAATATATTGGTCTGTGACCATATGATGGATGATATGGTGAACACAACTCTTGGTACTTGGTATTCAAACAGTCGCATATCATTCTGCACAATACTCTGGGATCCGAAATATAATGTGTACTTCATCTGATTGTTCCAATTGCACTGTGACTAGCCAGCCACGAGTCAGGCCAGTTCGATCACATCCCACTGGCCATTAGACAGCCCAGCTCTGCACCCAGTCGGGATCCAGTATAATGGCAGTACCTGATGTAGTTGGCTTGTAACAGTATCAGGACTTGTAGATACACATAGCTCGCAGGTGCGCTTGGCCTTATAAGTTTAGTTGGCTTGCAGGTATACTTGGCTCCTGAGCTTACTTGGCCTTGTAGGTGCACTGAGCATGCAGGTACACTTGATCTCATGAATGGACCTGGCCTCTAAAGTGTACTTGTATCACAGGTGCACTTGGATCCAGGAGTGCATCTGGACTCGTAAGTGCACTTGGATCACAGGTGAACCTGACACACAAGTGCACTTTACAGTCGAGGCCGAATAAGCACCCTTTATATATGGTCTGATTCTCTTTTACACTGCCTTACTTACAAACGTATTTGCCCTTTAATTCTATGTTCAACTCTATGATTCTTCACTTTTTCTCACAGTCACTCTCTGTAATTTGCAATACGAACATATATACTGAGAATCATGTCCAGCCAGCCGAGAGTCAGCCCTGTTTGATTAATCTCCGCATGCAGAGAGCCATCCTGGATTGATTTCATCCAGCCAGGTGACAGTCACTGCAACTCAATTATCTTCATAACGTCATGAACTAGCTATGCTTCATTGCATCTAGCTAGTCGAGAATCACTAACGTGATCATTTCTAGCTACCAGTCAGCCAAGAGCCAGCACTACTTGATCGCATCCTGCGAGCCATTAGCCAGTCCAGCTGAATTATTTCCTATTAGGAGAAAGCTAGTACGACTAGATCTCTTCCTGCCATCCAAGAGCCAACTCATCTCGATAATCTCCAGCTAGCTGATTCAGAACCGCTCCACTGTGTCCAGCCAAATTCAATTGTCTCCTACTAGCTGAGAGGCAGGCTAGCCAAATTGGTTGCACCCAGCCTGTATCAAATTTCTCCGCATGTGCACTAGCTTCAAAGGCTGTTCCAAGTGCTGCTCCAAGTGCATCCAAGTTCTACCTTTTGTTTTGTATATAGTTAGCACTATATTTGTGAATCAAGTGTGTGACTTTAAGTAATCAATTGACTGCCATGGTAAATCAAAGCTGTGATCAGCAATCAAGGCTGTGACCATTCAGTATGCTATATGTGGAAATATATGCTCTGCCTGTAAGTGTGTCCGGATGCGAATGCTGTGTCTGGAAGCAAATACTGTGTCTGCAGTAAAAGGGTACAATCAAGTTCAGGAGCTTTCATTTTATGAGTCCAATGCACCCTAGACCTTCTGGTATCCGGAATGCAACTTGATCTTTTTCACAATGGTGAGAAGTGAAAGTCAGAATAGGAGACAACAGGTCAGACCTACAATGTACAGGTCTGGCTAAAGAAAGATATTGTGCTACACCAAGTTAAAAATCTCTCCTCGAGGAACAATAAGCTTCAATCCAAGTTGAGAGTGTTTGAGTACGTCATTCAACAACTTACAACTAATCAGATACAGGCTACTCTGGTACCCTATATATTTTCTGAACCGACACCTGAGTCATTCCAGAAATGTAGATGCTTCAAACCGACCCCAGACTTATTTGAAACCCCGGGCCCTTCAAACAGACCACATCTTGATCTGTGAATCATGGCTTATTAAAACTGATCCCAGAGTCATCCAGAAACAATCGCTGCATCAAACCGACCCCAGGCTTGTCCTGAATCCATGGCTTCTTCGAACTGATTTCAGGCTCATCCGGGATATGTGACTCCTCTGAACCAACCCCTGACTGGTTAGGATGCTGAGGTGTGTCCATCAAATTGTCAAATCTTCAAATGTATGATGGCAAATCAACGCTAAACGATTTCACCCTCTTCCTATTTGCTTTGCAATTACACTTCAAGAATACAGCCCAGACTATTGGGTGGATCTGCACAATAGGTAGGGTAGGCATGTAAGGCTACAGCTGAAAGACAATGTCACAGTCTGAGCCATGTATTGTATCCCAATGAGTATATCCATCGAATGGTCCATCTTTTGCATGGCATTGAATGCTAAGTACATCCCATCCAATACCTTGAATCTAGTGAAACGTATATGGGGGGAGTTAAGCATAATGAATGGAGAACACTACACAGAGTATAATGAACATTTCACACATATCCATTTGAGGCTAAACCCACAGCAGTTAATCACAGCCGAAATATAAGCTGATACTTATAGGTATATGATCGAAAAGGGCAACTAGGGAGTCTATAAAGACTTAGTCCAGTATATTGGTATGCACAATAGGACTCCAACTCTTGAGCATAGCATGAAGTATCTTACCCCATTGGATACATGTCTCAATAAGTTTCAACCGGAAATTACTTCCAATGCACACCGTAATTCAATATCCTCAGGTAGAGGAATATAATACAAGACAGATGGTACAACTGGTAATACTGACATGGTTAAAGACAACGAATTAACCTTTAACAATTGCGGTCAGGCTGGTCATGAATCTCACAACTGCTGAAACTGCGATTTGATGAAGAAGCTACATTGATAAGGTTTGGTCAGCAAAGATATCCCCAATACAAAGTCTGACTATGGACATAAGAACTTCAGAAAGGGTGGTATTCCGACCGGTCTAAAAGGGAGTGGATGACTTTTCAAGATGAAAGAAGTCAAGCAGGCAACAGACAGTATGATATAAATCAAGTTGAAGAGTCTTTAAGTCTCAGACTCTGAGGTGGAAAATGTCAAAGGAGGTCAGTAGCTGCAGCTGTAACTCCCATAAAAATACCATCATGTATAATATTATCATGAAATGGTTGCAAGCTGATACCATATAGTCAATTCAAGTTATTTCCCAATTACCACCACATTAAAATCAGTAACCTAGATGATTCAGTCTTCAACCTGCTGAGGTACAAAGATAAAATACAATACCACACTGAACAAGGATAGAAGAGTAGCAAAAAGGCAACAGTAGTTCGGAACAATAGTATGTCAGAGAATCTTGTGCGTCCCAGCCTTGTTGACCAGCTAAAATATTACAGGACTATTCTGAATAAAAAAGATGTAGGATGGATAATTGTGGTGATGGTCAATATCTGTGTAGAGTATGGTATAGATTAATACCATCCAGTCAAATTAGAACTATGACTTGGTTCAACATATGTCGATGAGGTAGAACCTATGGTCACCGACCTGTGAGCGACAACCACACCAGCAAAACTGTTTTTCGAAAATAAGTCAACAACCACAACAGCTATCGACAAACGGACACTGCGAATCGATTCCTTACCCCTGATTACCCCCCCTACGATAGGGCATCTCTCTCATAGGACCTTTATTGTTGTTGGGTGGAAAGCTGGACCCTTTACCCCCCTTTTTTCCCCCCCTGCAAAAGGGACCCCACCGATTATTCAACAACCAATTCTTTTCTGATTGACTTCATACTTTGGGAGCATTGAGTCTACATATAAACGAGGCCCACGCTTTATTTTCAGACCAAAAGCTCAAGATTTGCAATAGTTACACAAATTCATCGAAAAGTCGCTTTTTCACATACTCCCCCCCTCTATCTCACCAGAATCAACTCCGATTCACAAACGGAAAACGGCAATCGATTCAGCGGCCTCTAAAGCCCTTAGAACGAACCATCCAGACCTCCCTACAAGCTCCAGACTGTCTGGGGCAAAATTTCTCGAAGCCAGAAATACGATTTTGAATCTCATCGAATTGTCGCGAGTTTTCATCCGTTCCAAACGCCCTTGGAATCACCATTTCGATACACTTCCAGGTCTACCCTGCCGAGGTTTCAGCATAATCGGACAAGATTGGGGTTGGCAACGACCGATTTTCGAATATTCGCACTTTTCACCTACCGCCCTTACCTCACCTACCCACCATTTATACCTTTTGGCCACCGGGGCCCAGCAGACCTACCAGGGTGTAGGCGACGACGTCTGGCTACTTTGCCGCCATTGACCCCCATAGTCTTTGGGTGAATCCTCCAGAGTTAAGTTGCACTTCCTTTCTTGCAGTGGTTTTACAGCCCCATTATTGGGTGTCTCTGTATCTGCTGTGAGGAAGCAAAGGCTCTAGTACAAGGCTCCAACACCTTGCTAGGACAAAGGAGGTGAAGCTCTAACCCCCTCTGGGTACAGGTGGTACCGAGGCCACATATAACAACATTCACACGCCGGATTTTACCAATTTCAAAATACTTAGAAAATTACAATAACTGTAACATATTTAGAATACAGTGAACCCTGACAAGACATTCATGTCAGACCCTATGCCACCACCACCCCCACCTGGTGCTTCCAGTACATATGGAATGCATCTCTACCCAAATCCAAGTTCAGACCCACTTTCCGCAATGGACACCCCCGCTGTATCAAGTACAGTCCACACGGGCTACATATGTAAACGAGGACGGAAGGGCAAATACAGCAGCTCACACAGACTGCAGTCAAGCTCTCCATATCCACAACTCAATATTACTCGTACACGTTCGAGTACTCGTAAGGCCATTGGTACAGCTCATAACAGAGCATCTTCTGGACCACCCCAACCATCATCCCCACCTCAACAACCAACCAATCCTGACAATATCGGAAACCCTGGAGATGCAGATCTGAATCTTGGAGATGCCCCAGAGAATGATGAGATTGAAGACCAAAGCTCTGAAGATGATGATGATTCAGAAGATGAAGATTATCAAGACCCCATTACCAACCTATTGGATCCAAACGATGAAGACGAAGACCGAATTCATAAGGTATTCAAAGCCATCCTTGAACCACTTCACAAGGATATTCTTAAAATCAACAAACGTCTTACTACCCAAAACCGAAAATTGGCAACTCGCTCGGCCTCAATCGAAACCAAACATGAAATTGCCCTCAATACTATCGCCACTCTTGGACAACCAGTCGAATATCTTGTTCAAATTCAAGCCTCACAGAAAGATGCGCCGCCAGCACCCCCAGACCTACTAACACCAGCAGTCCCGGAAGGGACTTCCCCTAAGCCCACATTATGGTCAGCAATTGCATCCGCATGCGCAAAGAAAGACCCCCTGAAAGACAAGAATGGACGCACCCTTAACCCCCACCCCCTTACCAAAAAACAACGCACACTGGTAATTGCCCGACATAGTGATCAACCAGTCACTGCCAACTTTACCCAACTCAAACTTGCAATCAACGCCACCCTCTGCAGGTGCCAGGCCGACCCCTTGGCCAATATTGGCCATGTTTCTACAAACTACAAACACAACCTGGTCCTCCTTACTGCTGATGCGTGCCCTGTTGAATTGGTACTAGCTCACAAAGCTGCTATTGAAGAAACAGTTCGCTCAGTTGATACAAACGCCCAGAGTCTCAAGAAACAAGAAACCTGGATCCGAATGATGGTTCATTCCATCGACATTAATATGTTTTCCGAGTGTGAAACGGAAATGAAATTGTTGAAAGAAGATATTGAGATGAACAACAATCATGTCAAGCTCACAACCCTACCACGATCCCTAACAAAGCCAGAGATACGACCACATAAAAAAGCAACCACAATGGTCATTGCAGTCCGTACTGAACACGAAGCAAAGCTTATACAAGACCACAGAGTTCAAGTAGACGGAAAAACACGCAAGGCTGAATGATATGTGGCATCCCGACTAACCGATCAATGCACTAATTGTCAACAATTTGGCCACTCCTACCTTCGCTGCAAACAACCTGCCATATGTAATATATGTGCCGAACCTCACACTACCACTTCCCACTCGTGCGGATCATGTCCCAGCAAAGGCAAACAGTGCGACCACGATATTGTCAAATGTTTCAACTGCAAGGGAAATCACCGGGCCAATGATTCAAAATGCCCAACAATCCCCGCCCTCCGTGCCGAAGTACGAGCCAAGTTTATGAAAGACCACCCAGCTCCTATCCATGCCTAAACAACCTTCTTATTCATCAACAAAAATTCGAATAATACAACATAATTGCAACCGTTCCTCCTTAGTTATCAATACACTTCTTGACTTTGCAGTTGGAATGGCTAACCATCTATTACTTCAAGAACCTGGATTCAACTCAGACAATACATTCATTACAACCCACTCAGGATTTGAGCTACTGATACCACCTAAAAACTTAAGAAAACACAATAGGACAATTGCCTATATGGCCAACAACAACCCCTATATCAAATGCTCCCCACGTGCCGATATCAACCAGGATCCAGATATTCAAGTCCTTGAAATATCAACTCCCTCAATTGCACCGATCACAGTCTTCAATATTTATAATGAACATGAAGGATCCTCTAACCTCTACACCATTCCAAGAAACTTCACCAATATCCCATTGCCTGAACGATGCATTATTGCTGGTGATATGAATGCCCATCATACCTGGTGGAATTCACAAATCAAAACACCCAAA